>JALPQI010001746.1:0-90598 GCA_025490895.1 Thaumatotibia leucotreta | reverse complement strand
ACACTGTGGGATCGACGATGTGAAGATTCGACGTAGCTTCCCAAATGCTGCCCAACCTAGCTGAATTCTTCTATTCACCTCATTCTCGAAGTTGTTTCTACCCATCTGGAATGTTTGGCCGAGGTATACATATCTTTGAACAACTTCGAGAACGGTGCCGTGTACTGCGATCGGTTCCAGTAGTACATGTTCATTGAACATAACCTTGGTTTTGTCCAAGTTCATCCGTAGGCCGATGCGTATAGAAGAGTCAGCCAGGTCGTTCAGCATCTGTTGTAGGTCCTGCAGCGTTTCTGCCACGATGACGATATCATCAGCGAATCGCAAGTGAGAGATGTACTCGCCATTAATGTTGATGCCACGCCCTTTCCAGCTCAGCGTCTTAAACATATCCTCCATTGCATTTGAGAACAATTTCGGGGAGATCACGTCCCCTTGTCTCACGCCTCTATGTAATGGTATAGGATTTGTTTGCTGATTCTGTACTTGGACGGACATGGTGGCGGCCTCGTATAGACATCTTATCACTTGAATGTATCGCCAATCAACTTGACATCGCTGCAAGGACTCCAGAACAGACCAGATCTCAATCGAGTCAAAGGCCTTCTCATAGTCCACAAATGCTAGACACAGGGGCTGATTATACTCTTCAGTCTTCTGTATAATCTGCCGCACTGTGTGGATGTGGTCTATGGTGCCGTATCCGCTCCGAAATCCAGCCTGTTCCGGAGGTTGGAATTCGTCGAATCTCCGCGCAAGACGGTTCGTGATCACTCTTGAAAACAGCTTATAGACATGGCTTAGAAGAGAAATGGGTCTATAGTTTTTCATCAGGGTTTTGTCTCCCTTTTTGAAGAACAGGACAACCACACTTTTACTCCATGCCTCCGGAGTTCTCCCTTCGAATAGGACAGCGTTAAAAAGCGTTTGGAGCTCCCTCAATACGGGTTTACCTCCTGCTTTTAACAACTCTGTTGTAACGCCATCCTCTCCAGGGGCTTTTCCGTTTTTAAGCTGCCCAAGAGCGATCTCGATTTCGTCGATACTGACTTCTGGCAGGTCTTCGGTGTAGTGGCGTATCAAAGTTCCCCGGTTCTGCTCGATCGCTCTTTCAATCGAAAGAGTATTGGAGCACCGGAGATCGTGTCGTACGTGCTTACTGATCTCTCGGTTTAGAGTCCGTTTCCCTGACGAAGAGACGGGTGGATTTTCACGTCGTTCCTTCATTAGCCCTAAAGTCTCCTCCGAAAGCTTTGACTTCCTACCCTTGCGCTGCCTTTCACAAAATCTCGTACCTTCCTCCCTGAGGATGCGAACCACATCTTGAAGTTTCTGGTTCACGTCCGCTGTGGTTTCCATGGCAGCGAATCGGTTTTCCAGGTTTGACTGGAACGTTTTAGATCCAATCATAGTTTGGAGCAGATTTGGTCGGAGTCTGGCCTTCATCAAGCGGACGCGTTCAGCATGGAAATTGATATTCAGAGAGCCTCGGACGAGTCGGTGATCGCTACCGGTATTGAACCTGTTGATCACGGAGACATCTCTGAATATGTGCCGTTTGTCCGTCATGATGAAGTCGATCTCATTTTTCGTCATAGTGTCCGGGCTTTGCCACGTCCACTTCCTTTGGGGCTGCTTCTTGAAGAATGAGTTCATCAAAAAGAGCCCCTCACGTTCGAGGAAGTTGACGAGCATTTGTCCCCTATGATTTCTGCATCCATAACCATGGGATCCTACTACCGATTCGCTGAAATTTTGTACTCCCACTTTAGCGTTAAAATCCCCCATGACAACGTTAAAATGGGTCTTAGTAGTGGAATGGAGGGCTCTCGATATGTCATCGAACATTTCCTCCACCTCATCCTCCGAATGTGCCGAGGTCGGTGCGTACACTTGCACCACCTTGAGGCTATACCTCTCGGTGAGCTTGATGATGAGGTACGCTACCCTGTTCGACACACTGGATATTTCCACAACGTTGTCAGAGAGGGACTTGTGAACCAGAAACCCAACGCCACCTTGGGATTTTTGGTCTCCCTCACGGAAGTACATTAGGTGGCCTGATTCGAGTGTTATGGTGTCCTCCCCCTCTCTTCGGACTTCACATAACCCTAGTGTGTGCCACCTAATCTTCCCAAGTTCCACCTCAAGTTGCGCCAGGTGCGAGTCAAGCCGAAGCGTGCGTCCGTTAAACGTCGCCAGGATCAGTCGGTCATTGTGGCCGTTAAGTGTGAATAATGGTACAAATAAACCATACATAAACGAAGTATACATTTTTCCGCAGGGTAACACAGACGGCAGCTGGCAGATAGGCAATAGGAGCTCATTATTTAATTTACTATTATCTTCTGTATCACACCATGACAAAACCACATTACCTCTAATGTATTCCCAATCGCCGACACCATATTCAGAAAGTTATTTGCATTATACGGACAAGCCGGACTTTTCGAATGCAATAATGAAGTCAAATGATACTAAACCGGAGCCGCGATACGGGCACTCTGCCTGTGCATTTTCAACTGGTTTCGTTCTGTACGGCGGGAAGCTATCAGACGGTAGTCTCTCTTCGGAGTTGTGGCTGTATGATGCAGTTGCAAATATATGGACGTTGAGGGCTGTGAATTCATCATATTTGCCTCCTGGATTAACGAGGCACACTTTAACGGCTGTTAAGGATGAACTTTATCTTTTTGGAGGTAGCACTGTGGATGGGGAATTTTCCTCTAAGTAAGTACTTGTTCGAAATCATAATTAACAAGCTTTTTACATGTCCATAATCACTACATAGTATAAAATAAAGTCACTTTTTCTGTCCCTATGTCCCTTTGTACGCTTAAATCTTTAAAACTAACGGATTTTGGATACATTTTATCAGCCCTGTAACTTTTGGCTTATAAAATTGCGTATTGTAATTGCAACTCTCTTGTTGACTGTCGCCTCTGATGTGCTTATAATAATTAATTTTGTTGTTTCAGTATGTACAAAATAAAATTAAGTGATCCAAACACAGAGAGCTGGGAAAGAGTCCAGGTCCGAGGCGGCAAGGAGTTGGATGTGAGAGTGGTCGCTCACACGGCAGTGTACCATTCGTACTCCAACTCGATATTAGTGTATGGAGGAGTTGTTGCAAGTGTCGCAAGGTGAGTTAAGTGCCCACAGGAAATAACTTGTGATGGTTCCGTTTATAGCGTCTGTGTTAGCATCATGTTCTAACTTCTTGTGAGTGCCAATTTGCCAAAGTACCGCATAGCATGATAACAACGATAAAATAAGTGAGCATGCCTACTGGATAAAATAAAACTTCTTTAGTGGCGATAAATCATCAATATCATCAATAAGGAAAAAATACAAAAAAAAAGAAAATACTGCAATAAAATGGTAGTTATTTCAGGATAATATGACCATGATACCATTTTTTTCAGCTGTTTGTTAATTTTATTTCTCTATTTACAGATTTTCAAAATTGACTGATCGGATGTTTGCATTTGATATAGACAACCGCCATTGGAGTGAGATACACTATCCCAGAGCGCATTTAAGGGATACATACGTTCCTAGAGAAAGAGCATTCCACACATCGACAATAATCGGTAATGAAAATGATACTTAACATAATGACCTCTTCATTCCCATAATATTACATAATTAAAAAAAAAAGTATTTCTTGTTTTCGCATAGATATTCAAGGTAGTTTCCTAATACAGTTATTTTGCTTGATGAGGAAGGAATGTAAATATTCATGAACAGAACAATTTTCAGCCTTATAGCCTAGTTGGTAGTGACCCTGCCTACAAAACTGGAACTTCCCGCGGGCATTATTTGTGTATTTATTTATCACAAATATTTGTTTCTTGGATCTATTATGTGGATCCACATCACAAGCCTTAATTGAGCTTACCATGGGAATAGTTCGATTTGTGTAAGATATCCAAAAATATTTATTTATAATCTATTTAGCCAAGTGACCTAGTGAGGGTCGCAGGAGTCCGCTGGATGCGGGTGGCGCAGGACCGGTCATTGTGGCAATATTTGGGGGAAGCCTGTGTTCAGCAGTGGAAGCGTTTCGCCTGATATGACGATAATTTAGTCAAGTCATCATCATATCAGCCGAAAGACGTCCACTGCTGAACATAGGCCTCCCCCAAAGACTGCCACAATGACCGGTCCTGCGTCACCCGCATCCAGCGGACTCCTGCGACCTTCACCAGGTCATCAGTCCACCTTGTGGGGGCCTACCCACGCTTTTATTTAGTCAAGTAGGCATCAATTACAACAGTTCTTCATTTTAATAGTAACAACATTTCAGGAAACTATCTAGTAGTATTCGGGGGTTATTCCCACCGTCACAACAAAGAAGAAATCTGCTACGACGGCCAAATGTACCTGTACCACTTGGGCTGCCATGCGTGGATCCCTCTGGAAGTGTTGGGCAGCCCGCGCGAGTTTTATCCAAAGCGGCAGGGCGTGTTCGCGCATGCTGCGGCCTTAAAGCCGCCGTCTACTCTGCTGATCGCTGGCGGATACCATGGAAACGTCAACGGTAAGACTACCTACCAGGAGTAATGATCCGTCGTTCCCGGTAATTTGCCCAACACAATATGGGAATTACTCCCAAAATTCCCCATAGTAAGATTGGGATATTACCAGGAACGACCCATCACTAATCAAGACATCACCTGCATGCAGTGCAGGCCTAGCCAACATGCCATTCTCCAGTCGTATACGATAAGCGATAAGTCCACGTGACCATAACAATGTATGGAAATGGTCACGTGACCTGTGCTGCCATGCGTGGATCCCTCTGGAAGTGTTGGGCAGCCCGCGTGAGTTCTACCCGAAGCGGCAGGGCGTGTTCGCGCACGCCGCTGCCCTGAAGCCGCCGTCTACTCTGCTGATCGCTGGCGGATACCATGGAAACGTCAACGGTAAGACTAGCTATATCAGGATCCGTCGTTCCCGGTAATTTGCCCAACACAATATGGGAATTACTCCCAAATTTCCCCATAATAAGATTGGGATATTACCAGGAACGACCCATCACTAATCAAGAGATTACCTGCAGGCAGTGCTGGCCTAGCCAACATGCCATTCTGCAATCGTATACGATAAGCGATAAGTCCGCGTGACCATGATAATGTATGGAAATGGTCACGTGACCTGTGCTGCCACGCTTGGATCCCCCTCGAAGTGTTGGGCAGCCCGCGCGAGTTCTACCCGAAGCGGCAGGGCGTGTTCGCGCACGCCGCTGCCCTGAAGCCGCCGTCTACTCTGCTGATCGCTGGCGGTTACCATGGAAACGTCAACGGTAAGACTAGCTATATCAGGATCCGTCGTTCCCGGTAATTTGCCCAACACAATATGGGAATTACTCCCAAATTTCCCCATAGTAAGATTGGGATAGTACCAGGAACGACCCATCACTAATCAAGAGATTACCTGCAGGCAGTGCTAGCCCAGCCAACATGCTATTCTGCAATCGTATACGATAAGCGATAAGTCCACGTGACCATAATAATGTATGGAAATGGTCACGTGACCTGTGCTGCCACGCTTGGATCCCCCTCGAAGTGTTGGGCAGCCCGCGTGAGTTCTACCCGAAGCGGCAGGGTGTGTTCGCGCACGCCGCTGCCCTGAAGCCGCCGTCTACTCTGCTGATCGCTGGCGGGTACCATGGAAACGTCAACGGTAAGACTAGCTATATCAGGATCCGTCGTTACCGGTAATTTGCCCAACACAATTTGGGAATTACTCCCAAATTTCCCCGTAGTAAGATTGGGATATTACCAGGAACGACCCATCACTAATCAAGAGATTACCTGCAGGCACTGGCTTAGCCAAAATGCCATTCTGCAATCGTATACGATAAGCGATAAGTCCGCGTGACCATGATAATGTATGGAAATGGTCACGTGACCTGTGCTGCCACTCTTGGATCCGCCTCGAAGTGTTGGGCAGCCCGCGTGAGTTCTATCCGAAGCGGCAGGGCGTGTTCGCGCACGCCGCCGCCTTAAAGCCGCCGTCTACTCTGCTGATCGCTGGCGGATACCATGGAAACGTCAACGGTAAGAGTGATGTGGGAGGTGCAGGTGTAAGAAGAAACTCAGAGGTAGACTTTGAAGAATAATCATTTATTTTATATTTACGCGGTGCGCGAGCGTGACCCGGAGTCTGTAGCCTCCAGGGTGACTGAACCAAATTTATATTTTATTTATTATGTTGATTATACTAATGTCATACATTTAAATATAGAATTTACCCGAAAGTAACCAGTAATGTAGAGGATTGTTATACAACCTCTACAGTACCTATATCAGTGGCATATTTCACCATAATTACAAGTGTGACAATTGTAATACACTGTTACTGACGTCACAGGCTTTCGTAGGCTAGGGCTACTACTGCTTACTATCGGGCGGTCCATGTGCTTGTTTGCTACCAACAGAAAATTATTACTAACAATGTTATTATATCGTTCATATGCTTTTTATTTTCTGAAACCCACGACAATTGTCGCAAGGTTTAGTACAATTTTCATTAAATCTTGACATGAGGTTCGGCTTATCTCGGAATTTCGCTACAACTGTCGTGTTTTTTGTGACAATTGTAATTTTTCTTCGCAAAAAACTACTGATTTATTTAAGTTCCTGCACTACATTTTATGTTGGTGGCATATAAATGCACGGTCCATGAAATTGGTGCCAGGAGATAACCTGGCTAGGCGGCGACGCCCACCGTTACGACGACTATGTATCACGCTACAAATAATTATAATCACCAAATTAAACATTAAAAAAAAAAGTTTTTAAACGATTTCTCCAAGATCTCATCATCATACCCTGACTTGGTGCGAACGGGAGCATCTCGGTTTATTTTGAAGTCGGTTAAAAAAAGAATTATCGAAATCGGTTGGCGTGATATTGAGGTATTCGCCCATTTGTCGTGCATAGGCTTAATGAAAATTTATGACTTAAGTATATGGTTTTCTCATGGATTCCATTGTCGGAACTGGGCCAAATAAAAATGGGACCAATCGGGAAGAGGTCCAAATGAACCATTTCGCTTAAATAATTGTGAACGCGTGGAGTCTGGAGCTCGGCATATTCCTACGCTGTCTGGCGGTCAAAAGGTTAAAAATTAGAGATGGACCGACTAAGGGTTTTGCCGACTAGTCGACTAGTCGGTGCTCAAATTGCTGATTAGTCGGCCGACTTAGTCGATCATAGTCATTCGGCTATTTTTCGGGTGCAATCGGAAATATTCGTTTCGCTTCGCCCGATGCTCCATGTGCCACGCGTTCATGTTGTGACAAGTTTTGTTTACGTTTTTGTGTACCGGCGTATTTCGTTCGAAGTATTCAGAAAACAAATAGTTATATCCGTAGTAAACCAAGATCTCGGGCGTTTGTTAGTAAAATTACGTAGGAATTATGGTGCCGAATATTCGGCATTTTTTGCCGACTAGTCGTCGACTAACGGACGACTAGTCGGCAAAAAATGCCGACGGTAGGTGTAAATGGTGCCGAATAGTCGGCCCATCTCTATTAAAAATAAATCGTCTCTTACTAAATATTTGATTGCAGGCGATCTACTAGCGTACGTAGTCCCGAGCTGGCAGGCGGGCATCAGCAACAGCGACCCCGAGTCGGCGTGCCCGCGCCACCAGGGCCAGCCCGAGTGTCTCGCGGACCCCGAGTGCGGGTGGTGCTCCGCGGACGATGTATGTATCTGTATACCATGCTGGCAGCGGGCATCAGCAACAGCGATCCGAGTCGGCGTGCCGCCACCAGGGCCAGCCCGAGTGTCTCGCGGACCCCGAGTGCGGGTGGTGCTCCGCGGACGATGTATGTATCTGTATACCATGCTGGCAGCGGGCATCAGCAACAGCGACCCCGAGTCGGCGTGCCGCCACCAGGGCCAGCCCGAGTGTCTCGCGGACCCCGAGTGCGGGTGGTGCTCTGCGGACGATGTATGTATTTGTATACCATTCTGCAGGAACATTCCACGAAAAGTCCACCGATGTCCCGTACGAACACGGTTTTTCTCAAAATTGTGGGATATCAAAGTTCTCTTTCGTGACTAGAGGAGTCAAAAATATATAAACTAATAACTCTGAAGAAAACTCATATTATCGAAATATACCTACACGCGTTACGTACGGCACAGTCTATGAAATCCTCCTTCAGTTGAAAGTAAAAAAAGTAAATATGGACGTCTTTGATACATATGGTGAAACTCGTAACGCATCAGATATATTTTTACGTTACTACTAATAAATACCAATAATTTTAACGAAATATGTATGTGTACTTCATGTTTAAGGTTTTAAGTTGCTGATAAAACCAAGATTGTGTTTTGAAAGTGCAATGAAATAATGCAAGATTCTTTTTACAAAACCCATTATAGATTAAAATAATTTTCAATTAGTTGCATTTACCTCACATTTGTATTTGCTCCGCATGAGCTTACTTACTTCGCCTGGACCCAAACTTTGCAGGCTTTGTATGTCTATTCAGCCTCGCTGCGCTCGGCCTAATATTACCTACGCAGCCTGCTAAGTTTCGTTTTCCGGCGTCTGCAGTAATGTACGATTTACAGACATGCTACGGCCGGACGATCGGGTCAAACTGCACAACCAACCTTCAGTCGATCCGCTGCGGTGGTATCTGCCCAGCGCTGGGCGAGTGCCACTCGTGTCTCATCCACGGGCCTCCGCCCGGCCGCGCCGGTGGCCGGACGCCGCTCCCGTCCGTCAGCACCAAGTTAGGACTTCATCAGTGCAGCTGGTGCGTGCAGAACGCTCGATGCCATCACAAGGATGGTAAGTTTCTAAATCAAATAGCTGATCTTAATCTCCTATTTCCTATGCGTTAGGAGGAGTAGTATTAGGAGGTACAGGTGTAGTGAGAAATTACTTGCCTTCGGAAACGTTCGTAAACACATGCTGTTTCAGGCAGTGTCACCGAGTCTGACTGAAGTAGCATGACAGCTATTACTGTCAGTCTCAGTGAGATAGACTGAAACAGCATGACGTTGACGAACGTTTCCGAAGGCAAGTCATTTCTCACTACATCTGTAACTGCCTAGAATCGCTACGCTGGGCAAGCGGATTGGCGATCGCAGTAGTGTCTCTCCACTATAATGATACTGCTGCCCATCATCAATCTTCTATAAAGTAAATATACATTGACACTTCAATTCTTTAGTCGACTCTTACGACGCCTATGGAAAGATTTGGGGTAGTCATAAATGTACTCTGGGCAAGCGGATTGGCGATCGCAGTAGTGTGTTGTGTCCACTAAGATGATGCTGCTGCACATCATCAATAAATGAATGGTCAGTGACACTTTAATCTCTTAGTCGACTCTTGCGATACCCACAGGAAGAGTTGGGGTGGTGACAAATGTATTCTTAATGCCGTCGCCACGCGGCCGGCTGTAGCTAACTAGGATAATGTATCCAATAATACTATAGGAATGATTAGGTGATCTCAAAAAAATTTCGCTCTTTCTATTATTGCGAGCCAAATATCATTATTTCTCCCGTGACAGTTTACTCTCTGTCTTTTAATATAAATAAAATGTTTTCAGATAACTATGGAGTTTGTGGAGAGGACACTCCTTCTCAAAACCCAGGCTGGTGGGGCACCACCGGCACTGAAGTGACAACTCCAGAGGAATGCAAGGATTTAGACAAGCGGCCCGGACTCACTTTCCTGAGATACCAACAGCCGGCGGATTGGAACCATCCCGATGGAGTGTCCGTCGTTAATGCGACGACGGTAGACTGGGCGACGGGCGGAGGCAGCAACCATATCTTCACCGGTTCTAGCGAAGCGCGGTTGAGAGGCTGGCTGCGTATACCTCAATACTGGAACGGAACGGGAGAAACTCTTCACGTATGCGCCGGCTATTCTAACATTTCGCTCGCACTCGGAGCCAACACGGAATCCGTGGCGAATTTGACAGCCCAACCGTCCGCCTGCTCGCCCGTCGATTGGCCGGCACTCTTCCCTGGACGCGTCGCCGTCGATATGCACGCTAATGATACGTTACATACCGGACTGTATCCTTCTCATCATCACGCCAAAATGGAACTCCTACATAATAAGACTACTGAAAGCGCTAAGGTAAGCGAAAAATATTCCAACTTGAGGTATGCATTTATATGATCTTAAAATTATAAAAGTCTTACATGAAGTATTTTAATTGTAGGTATTCACATTCGAATTCCTCGAGCCGTACTCGGACGGGCAGTGCCACAACTACGACAACTGCTTGCTGTGCCTGGCCGACGCGGCGTGCGGCTGGTGCGAGCTCACCAACAAGTGCGAGCCGCGGTCGGCCGACGAGCGCGCCGCCTGCGCCGCCGCCGGCGCCTGGCGCTACCTCACGCTGCAGCCCGCCGCCTGCCCCAACTGCTCCAACTACATCAGCTGCGAGCGCTGCGTGGCCGGCAACTACTGCGAGTGGTGGGCCGACGAGGCCCGCTGCGCGCGTCGCGGCCGCGCCGGCGGCGCCGTCGTCGAGCCCGGCGAGTGCCCCGTGCCCTGCCGCACCCGCCTCGCCTGCGAGACCTGCCTCGACGAGCGCGGCCGCTGCGTCTGGTGCGAGGCCACGCACCAGTGCTTCAGCTTCAGCGTCTACACCAGCGAGTACCAGTTCGGCCTCTGTCGCGAGTGGCTCGACCGCGCTTCGTCCGCGCCCGCCGGCGACGAGACGGTCCGCAAGGCCGGCCAGTGCAAGTCTTGCCAGGCGCACACTCAGTGCTCCGCTTGTCTCCGCTCCATGGGCTGCGGGTGGTGCCACTCGCACGAGAACCCGATAACGGGCGCGTGTACGGCGGGCGACTTCACCCGCGCGCACACCGACTGCGCGTCGCTGCTCAACGTGTCGTCGGCGGACGCCGGCTGGGCGTACGCGCAGTGCCCCGACGTGGACGAGTGCGGCCTCAAGCTGCACGACTGCCACGAGCACGCCGTCTGCAACAACACGCACGGCTCCTACACCTGCAAGTGCAAACAGGGCTACAGCGGCGACGGTCGCAAGAGCTGCGTGCAGACCTGCTACAATAACTGCATTCACGGGTACTGTCTGGGAGCGCCGCACTACAAATGCCACTGCGATCTCGGCTGGACCGGCGCCGATTGCTCGATCAACTGCGGCTGCCACAATCATTCCACGTGCCGCACCGGCGTCGGCCGCTGCGACGAGTGCCAGGACTGGACGGAGGGCAAGTTCTGCGAGTCGTGCAAGCCCGGCAGCCACGGCAACGCCACCACGGGCCAGGGCTGCCGCCGCTGCGACTGCAACGACCACGGCGACGAGGCGCGCGGCTTCTGCGACGTGGCCACCGGCGAGTGCATCTGCAAGGACAACACCGAGGGTCAGAACTGCGAGCGCTGCAAAACAAAGTTTTACGGCGATCCTCGGCACGGTGGAAAGTGTTACTACCAATGCGAGCCGAGGGGAATGCTCAACGCGTCACAGACGGAAGGCATAGGTTCCTATAAAAGCGATCCAGATATAAAGATCATCGGTCCTTCTAAGGAATGCCTATGGATTATTTCGGCTGGAGACATCAAAGATGCGATAATTCAGTTCACTATAAATTCTTCGACCTTAAACGTACCTTGTGATGAAAACGCCGTATATGTGTACGATGGGCTCGGAGGCGTGCCCGACATGAGCAACAATCAGCAGAGTCAGCTTCTCGGCGTATTCTGCAATGGAGCTTCATCTGGCATCGTGGAAGCGCGCAGCGGCAATCTCACTGTGCACTACAAGCAGGGGCAGGTGGAACAGGGTTTTGAGGGTGTCTACAAATCGTTGGCTTGCGGGCTGTACTGCCCGTGGCCAAGAGTTTGCACCAAGGGACACTGCGTCTGTCGCGAAGGCTTTGGCGGGCCCGACTGCGAAGTGGACATTTGTCGCAATAACTGCAGCATGGCGAATAACGCAGGAACTTGTGATCCCAGTTATGGCCGATGTCTCTGTAACGAGGGTTTTGGCGGCGACGACTGCTCTATAAAACTAGATAAAACTCAACTCGTATTTACGGAGCTTTTCAATTCTGAATATTTATCTGACGGATTAGATCACCTTAGAAAGACTTTACCTAGATTTGGCCACAGCTTGGTGGCAGACCGAAGAGGACTTTGGATGTTCGGCGGGTACTCGCTGTCGCATGGCCCGTTAAACGATATCAGGTTTTTTGACACAAAGAATAATACTTGGATGCAAGTCACTGTCGAAGCTACACCCGATGCAAAAATGCCAGAGGGTCGGTACTTTCACGCGTCCGAAATTTATCATTCCAAGCAGAACATTTATATCTACGGCGGACTCAGTTTACAAGAAAAGAATGGACAGAATAAGACACTAGGAGATTTCTGGCAGTTCAGCTTGAAAGATCAAAGGTGGAACATCATCAATAACAAAGAGAAACAACCGCCTCCACTTGCTGGGCACACTTTGACGCTACAGAAATATCAGGATTATGAAAGTTTAGTGCTCATTGGCGGGTTCTCTTTGGAGGAGGGTATGATGGCCGATATGTGGGAGTTCGATCTTGACAATGATAAGTGGATAAAATTGAACTGCGGAGGCTCTAAGCCGGCTGGGATTATAGGACACAGCACAGTTTATCACGCACCGTCGCAGAGCTTATACGTTTACGGGGGTATATTGTATTCGTATAATGGAACGTCGCTTTCCAATAAGCTCTTTGCTCTTCACTATCCAACTAAAAAATGGAGTGAGCTGCCTAACTTCCCGCGCCGGAACCACTACCACGATCTACCCCAGCCGGCATACCTACATTCTGCCGTTACTACTAATGACTACATGGTTGTCTTCGGAGGACGCAGCGATCCTGACCACAGATCTGATTCTCTCATTGCCTACATCTACAGTTGCAACCAGTGGGTCAGACTTGTTAAAGGTTGGTTATTACTACATCATTATCATCCAAAATAAATAAATTGTTTCATACTTAGATATTATGTTCTTACATAACGGTTGTTCTTTATCATTTAGGTATCAGTATTGTAGGCCATCCACCACCTCCGACTATAGCCCACGCGATGGCGATCGACATGGAATCAGAGAATGATGGCTACATATACATCATTGGCGGCTGGACGGGCAGCGCACACTGCCAAGTCACTCGCATATCCCTACCCGAAGACCTCTGCTCTCTTTGGAGCGCCAGCAAACTAGAATGTCGCAGTCATATGGGCTGTAGTTTTTGCAGCGCCGGAAACTACACTAAATGCTTCTCAGTCAACAAACCTGGATGCGAGAGCAGTGACAGAGTGTCAACGAATTCTGGGGAAGCGTGTGATATGGAGTTGGTGTCACGACGTGCGTGCGAGAACTTTACTACTTGTGCGTCCTGTCTGGCTGCTTGGCCGTTGTACCCTGAAGAGAAACCGGCCTGCCGTTGGTGCGAATCTTGTGCCGCTGCTGTGGGTATGTAGATTTACCTATAATTTGTTTATAAACTTGTTTAGATTTTCTCGCAGTTCATGTTTAGGATTCTTTGACCCGATTCTCCTAAATCATGATATTCAAAAGAAAAAAACCGATTAGGGTCTATTTATTTGCAGAGCTTTCTATTTAACAAATGCATTATTTTCTACTGGTAAATTCACTAAAGCTGGTACGAATGGAATGGATGAAATGAATCATATCATTGTGTGTATGCGGCCGTGCTATACCATCTTGTATCTACTGTCATATTGACACCCACACATACGAATGGATTCCTTCTGTCAATTACACGATCTATTCGTGCCAGCTTTGGTGAATTCACCTGTAACAGAATCAAGGTAAAAATCCTTTTGTTTGTTCAGGCGAATGCGTTCCGACGGACGAGTCGTGTACCAGTATAAAGTGCAATGCTGGAACCACGTACATCAGCGACGTGGGTCAATGCCCGGAGCACAGATGCGTCGCCTCCGACTGCGAGAAATGCGTCAACAATCAATGCACCTGGACTCGGCTTGCCAGCAGAGAAGGTACGTTCAAATTCATAAAAAGTAGGTACTTCAATCATGTTTTGTAGCGAGAATACCGTTTTATGTTGAATTATTATATTCAGAATTCCAAATAATTTGTTGTAGGACAAATGACAAGAATTTCAGAGGAACCGTCAGAGCTGTTCAACTGGACGTGCGCCTTAATAGAAGAGCAAGATCGTCTCAGCATCCGTCCAAGAACAAAAGAAGAATGCCCCAGTCGATGTCATACATACACCGACTGCCAATCGTGTCTGAGCTCAGACGGCGCCGAAGGCGGCTTCTCTGAATGCCATTGGGCAACTTACCTCGGGAAATGTATTTCTCCCGCATATCAGCCCGTGTACTGTGCCGGCGGCGTCTGTGGGCTCGTTCTGACGAAAGCTGATAAAAACAAATGCCCAGCGCCTTGCGATACGTTCGAGCAGTGTACAGAATGTCTGCATCACTCGCACTGCGGTTGGTGCGCGATAGAGGGCGCGAACGGTGAAGGCGTGTGCACAGAGGGTTCGATCGACTCGCCCCTGGAGTACTCGACGCGGACGACTTGCGCGGCGGTGTACACGAACGCAAATCAACTTAATGAAACAAGCGACACGTTTTCCTGGCACTACACGCGTTGTCCGCCGGAGAACGAGTGCGAGAACAATCATCACCAATGTAAAGCTGATTCTGAGGTATGTCCCCATTATCGAGCCTCAATTAAAATTGTACACAACTAGCATGCCTGACTTGTCTTAAGCCGGGTTTACACTTGCAAGTTTTTGCTGTAAGTTTTGACTCAAACATTATTTATATTGAAGAGACTCACTCTTACCCGTTGTTGCGTCTCAATACTTGTAACAATAATTTGCATCTGTAAACTTAGTTACCATATCAAATTATACATCCAATTTAATAATATGTATTTAATTTGATACCGCGACAATGACCATCAAATCGGATTTGCATTATCAATCAATCAAATAACGTTAACTCTTTAGCAAAACTCTCAAATCATTCGATTCTCGACCTCCCTTATTTCTAAATTAATTCGGTATTATTTTGTGTTACGCCGCGGCCACGACATCGGTCTAAGGCGACCGGCTTAGCGGAAATCGTATGGTGCTCCCTCTCGTACCTATATCGGCATCCCGCTCGCACTCATGGATTCGCTCGCCGCTGTTAGCCTTAGACCGATGTCGTGGCCAGGGCATTATGGTAAATATGTTAAAGGGTTATACGGTTAGCTCCAAGAACATGTTGGGGTCATTTGCAGAAAAAGTGTACCTTTTAATGTCACGAAAATAAGTATGTAAATTGAGATTTCTCAGTTTAGTTACTCCCATACTAAAGGTATGAAAAATGCTGTAACAAATTTGAGATTTTTTTTATCAGTTTCGTTACATTTCGTTTCATACATTTAGTATGGGAGTAACTATACTAAGTAATCTCAATTTACATACTTATTTTCGTGACATTAGGGACAATTTTTTTGTTTCATAACTGAAAAGTACGCACGATGCCGAGTAAAACGATGTATTACAGTCCATGATCGCAAAAAAAATTAAAAGGTACAGTTTTTCTGCAAATGACCCGTTGACCATTTTGAACCTTGTGTTATGGACATACGTTCTGATATATGTACATAATTTTTCTCAAACTTGCTACGGAATGTTGATGTTACTTACTTTAAATGAAACCCGGAAATACTATGTATCCGGTGTCATATGCTAAGATGATATGTAAAGAGATTTCATGTATTTATTTCACACCTAGGACTGCAAACAAACTGTCTTTTGTTTTGAAACGTCAAATTGTGACACTAGGTCTTGACATTCAGCCACAGAAAAAAAAATAACCTAAGAACTAATGTCTATACCACCGGGTAAAAGGATACCTCAAACAGATTAAAAATAAAGTTAGGCGCGAATGTTTTTATTAATGTTTTACGATACTGTACTATTGGTTTATTTACAAATTGAATAGTATGGTTCGCCGAAATTAGTTCGTTTTATTTCATGGCAAGTTTGAGAAAAGCACTATACAAATCTCGGCGAGAAACAGGGTTACAGGCCGCGTATTCCTATCTGGCCTCAGTTCCTTCGGCCAGATATATCTACTTGGCCTGTAACCCTTCGTTTCCCGTCCTCTATAGTAATGTACTAATACGGTTAGCTCCAAAAACATGTTGACCATTTTGAACCTTGTGCTTTATACGTTCTGAAATGTGTACATAATTTTAGACGTGACTATCACTCGTATAGGTGTGCCGCGACCTCCCAGCCGGGTACGTGTGCGAATGCGGCGCAGGCCACAAGCGCGGCCCCGACGGCTGCGCCGCGGTCTGCGCGCAGGGCTGCGTGCGCGGCGCGTGCGTGCAGCCCGACGTGTGCCGCTGCGATTTTGGCTATGTCGGCGCCAACTGCACCATACAGTGCCAGTGCAATGGGCATGCGCACTGCGAGGGGCCTGACAAGCTCGATAAGTGTATTGAGTGTCATAACAATACTATGGTGAGTGGGACAGCTATGAAAGTTTTTTTTCACTTCTCATGCTCAAAAAGTGCACCTTTATGTCGTGCGTAGACGACATAAAATCGCATTTCATGTTCTAGAGCATAAAAGTAAAATTGTTTTCTAAGGCGAAGATGGGCTAAGGTAATCGGTCCCAACAGCCAAACATATTGCACAATTTTATTAAGCAATAAAATAGTATAACTGACAAAATTGGTAAAATATATATTACAATATTAGAATTCTGTATTTTCTCTCATTGAATTTTGAATCACATAAAATAGATATCGATTATCGTTCAAAAATGCTCCGAAATGTTTGACTTGGCAGAAAATCGAGCATCTGAAGCTCTGATCACAGGTTGAAAATTAAAAAAAAAATAATTAAAAAATGAGTTGGCGGTTATAAGTTGTATGTTTTTTCTTCTTTCGCTTTACGACAACTTGGTTGTGTAAATTGCAGTGAAAAATGTTACTTTCCTCCCAAACGAAGTGAAAAGCAGAGTGTACAACACGGACATAAATGTCCATTTTTATCCGAGGCAATTTTTTGGTCTGAGCGAAGCGAAGACCAAAATAGTAGACGAGGATACTCACTCACTCAGGTCACTTTATGCACTTGTTGTACAATCTACTATTTATTAAGAATTTTGTATTGGCTGTACCAGCCCCTCGACACTTCATACTATGGTAAATTATGAAAGCATTTGGTACCAACATTGAGATATAAAAATAATCTTATAGAATTAAAATGCCTACTGATGCATTTTATTAGCACATAATCATACTGGCCTTCAAACTTAGACGTATTATACTTTTATTTACCACCTAAATAGGTAAAACGTCAGTGTCAGAAACGTACCGTCATAATTGTTTATTGTGAAAGCGGATCCCGGGTTCATGTTTTTATTGTGTTTTATACAAAATATTTAAATGTTTGGGGTAAATGGAGGGCAAATCAATATGGAAATGTGAAGTGTGTGGTGTTGGGCGTGGATTAAAACGAACTTCTGGCGTATTTTTGCCAACATTTCCTCTTGATCCAGGCAGGTCAGTATCAAATTATTTTATATTAGTAGCAAATTATTTTTTCATTTCATAATTGAATATATAATTTTTAACTGCAAACGATAACAGTTACTAATGAAATAAGAAATAATTTAAATGGCAAACGTCTAAATAAGGCAAGCTAATGCACAAATAGAATGCAACAAAATTTATCGATAATCGCTTTATTTCAGATGTATATTATCGAAGAAGAGGATCGGACGGAGAACGAATACAGAAGAGAGTATCACCTTTTAATTCATGAAAACGATTTTGAGAAGCAATTCGAAATAGATTTAACAGGAATTGAAAATCAACCCATTGTATATTTAAGTGGTTACATTGCTTATAGACTCCTGAAAAACAAAATCGCCACTCCATAGTATAATATTTACGATTGGGCCCATAACCTACCAAGAAAATGAAATAAAAATACCTATACAATAAAAATATTTTTGTGTTATATTAAATAAATAAATAATAATAAATATTGTGTTATAGCCTTATTTTATTTTACCCTTTCATTATTTTATGGTAATATAAATTCAGTATTACGGTAGGTGCAGCAAAATTATTGCACTTTTATCGATATCGATAAACAGTAAGTGTAGTGAGTGTCGAGCTCTAGTGTTGCTTTTTTTTAAGTTGGTAGTATTGACATTGTATTGTGTACGTTGGCACAAAATGCTTTCATAAGTCGGTTTTAGGCTTGTTCGAGAGTGCCGTCTCTTAAAACGTAGTGATTTTATTCTCTTTGGGCTGTACGTAGCATTCAGCTTAGGCGGCAATTACACTGGTATTTCGCATGCAAACATTGTCGCCTGGCAACTTTTTATTTTGATTCGGCGACCGCATGTGGTGAACGACCAAGTGTAATTGCCGATTCAGTTATATAATCCATGTTCTCTGTGTAATGTACATTTAATGGTGGTTGTTCTCAATAACCAATGTCAGCCTGACGTTACAAACAGAGCCTATGCAAAAAGCAATATGGATGTGGATATTCTATTCTAGTATTGTCGGGAATAAAACACTTCATATACAAAATAAAGCTGTATAATCTATGTTGAATATTGGTCCTAATTTTGGTGGTTTTCTCAAATAAGTCGGGATATTAGCTCGAATTATACTCTAAATCTACGAATTAGTAACGTCCTTCGACAGCGTCCCTTCGTAGAAATATAAACGCTAGCCGCGTTTTCGCTATAAAACTGATAGGTGCTGTCCGTGATACGCTTAAGGCGCTAATACACCAGTTAAGGGGCCTCGACACCGAACATGATTGTATTTTTGTTTTTCAAATGTAGGTATGACTAGCTTTTTTTCTGAGCAATATCTAATTATAACTTTAACTTTAGGGCAACCAATGCGAGAAATGCAAGCCGAACTTCGTCGGCGACCCAACCGACAACGGTCAATGTATCCCCTGCTCCGTATACTGCCACGGGCATACCAGCATCTGCACGAGTGAGGAGAACCGAGACACTAGCGACTTGGACGAGTACTACCAAAGTGCGAAGGCGCGATGTGTGCGCTGCGCGAATAATACGGACGGGCCGCGTTGCGAGCGGTGTATAGTGGGCTACTTTAGAGGATCAGAGAATCTTAGCGATCCATGCCGACCGTGAGTATTTTTAACTATCATTTTAACCGGAACATGTCCACTTATGGAGGATCATCATCATCATCATATCAGCCTAAAGACGTCCACTGCTGAACATAGGCCTCCCCCAAAGATTGCCACAATGACCGGTCCTGCGCCACCCGCATCCAGCGGACTCCTGCGACCTTCACCAGGTCATCGGTCCACCTTGTGGAGGGCCTACCCACGCTACGTCTTCCGGTACGTGGCCGCCACTCAATAACCTTATATTATTATGGAGGATAGCTCTCCTCTATAATTGATCAAGCGGTGTCCCTTTGAAGAGTTCCCTGTGTAATTTATACAAAATATTGTTTACCACTTTTAGACCTTTTGGTTGCCTACTCTTGGCATACTCTTGGTGATTATTAAGGCCCAGTCGTCCTTAGTTGTTTGGTCTAATAAACAACTTTCTAAACTAAAAGTGGACGTTTTCTGTCATAGAGGAAAAATACTTTTGTCTAAATTACGGACTCTGGTATCTTGGTATAGGCAATAGAGTAAAAAAAGTGTATTTGGTGGTTCGAATGTTGAAAGGTGCCTTAATTCTGAAAGTAGTGTAATTCCGAAAACACAGAAAAATTACTCGTAATTACATCGTTTTAAGTGTTACCTTCCGGAATTTTCCGGCGTTTTTTGATATTCGGAATTACTTGAATACACCTTACTAAATAAGACAACTCAGTTTGAAAAGGCTGTACCTACAAGGACGGAACAATATGTTTAATATTTTATCCTCGTAAGGCCCACTTCAATGAAATTTAAACCTTCATAAACTTAATAATTCAGTTATTCAAATAAGAAATCAGTTATTACAAAATCCACACTATAACATTTTAAAACTACACTATACATTACTTCTAGCTATGCCTAAATAAATTAACCTTAAACTTAACCTACCTACTTACCTAAACTAAACTTAATAAAGTCGCATAACCTTTATTTGGTTGATTTTACAAACAAACGAAGTTCACCACTATTCCTTACATAACTAAGTTCAAAATAATTAAGATTTAAAGAAAATGGTATGGTGGGTCTTACGAGGTTATACAATAAATATAAACCTAACGAATTAATACGATTTTTGTATTAAGTATTTTTTTTTCCTTCAAATGTGATTCATGTCATACAGATGTGAGTGCCACGGGCACGGTGACAATTGCGACCCAGTCACAGGGGAGAAATGCAACTGCGGCAACAACACAGAAAGCGACGCTTCCTGCCAGACAGCCAGCTCCAGCAAGAACTCTGCGCAGGAGTGCTGGCGCTACCAGTGCGTCAAGTGTCGAGACTTGTACATGGGCGACCCGCGCAATGGCCACCAGTGCTACAAGACCATCAACATTGAGAACAAACTGTGCTTTGACGGCAAATCCATCGGTGAGTTTTAGTATTAGTAGAAGGAAACTAAAGTCTAGCATACCTACATATGTTTGGCAGGGTCGCCATGTGAAAATCTACTTATATTAAATTTCCTTCATGGTGTACGTATTGTATGATATTAGACAAAATATCATAGGACAATCTTACACAAACCGACTAGCCCCCCGGTAAGCTCAATTAAGGCTTGTGGGCACCTACTAAGCGACGACATATGTAATAGATAGATATGGATACTTAAATACATATAAAACAACCATGGCCAAGAAACAAATATTTGTCAATATCCGAGATGCGATATCGGGACCTCTATATTCGTAGGCAGGATCACTCGCTACCGATTGACCTATAGAGCCAATACAAATAACTACCTTTTGTTTTAGATGAATGCAAGATCAAACCGCGCCCTCTATACCCTGGCCAAACGGTATTCGTAGCCGTAAACCCGCGATACATGAATGTAGACATACGAGTAGTCGTCGATGTCACTCAGGGCGCCGTGGACCTCTACCTGAGCCCCAACGACAGCTCCTTCGTCGTCTCCGTTAACGGCACGCACGGCGCACACGTCGTGGAAATCGATCCGGCGTACAACAAACACGAGCCTTACCGGAAAATGCCGACATTCGACGACGACGTCGAGGAATCACCTCGCATGACGTGGCACTACGAAAAGACAGAGTATACGCTTGCCGATTACAAAGCGAAAGATCTCGCGACTTACATAACTGTCGATAAGAAGAATATCTTGTTGCGAGTACGTGATCTGCGCAACCGTCTGGTTCTGACCCTGCCTGAGAGGTTCCACGAATTGGGGCACACTAAATTCTACATGATAATCCGCGCGCGGCACTCTGAAGACGGTGCAGCTAGCTTTGGGCTGGTGTTCTTCAGACAGGACCAGCTACACATCGACCTGTTCGTGTTTTTCTCCGTGTTTTTCTCGTGTTTTTTCCTGTTCCTGGCGGCTTGCGTGGTCGCGTGGAAGGCGAAGCAGGCTGCGGACGTGCGGAGAGCGAGAAGGCGACATGTTGTCGAGGTGCGTTTATAATTTTCTTTAATAAGATATTTGTTACTCATCTTATCTTATCTCTACGGTTTCTACGTTATAGGACATTTATTTTATAATAATATAACCCCAAGATTTCCCTCTTTAGCCATTTCATATTTTTCTGACATCTAATAGTTCTAATTCTAGTCTTGTTCTATGGTACCTATATTTAAGTAAATTTGTATACTTTATTTTTGTAGAAGTGGCGAATAATGTAAACAAACAGCTCGGAGATCCATTATCTGACACAATTTATATTGTTTTCATAAATAATATTTAATACTAAAACCTTAAACATATTAAATCATCACATTAGATCATATTAAAAACTTGAGTTAAAATTATTGATATTTATAAGTATTAATTAGGGTTTGCAATCCGAATAATCCACTATTCGGATTATCCGGATATCCGCCAAGATTAACATCCAAAAATATCCGGATAGTATAACCTCTAAATATCCGAATAACGGATATTTTTAACTAAACACAAATCATGGTTTAAACTTTTTTTACTACCATTTTGGTACCTCAAATTATTATAATGTGCAAGCGTACACAACTAAAACCCTTAATAGTACGTACTATTAAGGGTTTTATTCGTGTACAAGTTTAGTTGCAGGTCCAAGAATAAATTTAAGCAGGCAGGTCCGCAGGTGGATCTGCCTACTTAAATTTATTCTAGTATCACAAATACATACTTTCATTCTGAAACGACACGTATGTCGAGGTGATAAGAAGGGATTTTACCTGCTTAACCTTAGGAATGTGGGTAGCAGGTTCTGTCGGAAGAGACATGCGGGCAGAAAATCCAAACTTTTAGAGGAGACCTTAGAGCTCATGAAATAGAGACGCGAAAATACACAGACTACGGCGGTAGATCAGCGAACACTTACAAGGCAGATTTGAAAAGCGATACAATGGGATCTTCGGGCTTTCAAACCACATATTAGGTATTAGGGAGGCAATAAAACAAAATCGAGGTTCAAAAGTTTTCGTGAAGCGTCTTGGGCGGAGCCACATGTCAAAGCTGACTGCCGCCAATGGTAATGTTGTTTCCTCTTATCCAGAAATCATATCAGAGATGGAAGATGGGATCTTCGGGCTTTCAAAACACGTATTAGGTATTAGGGAGGCAATAAAACAAAGTCGAGGTTGAAAAGTTTTCGTGAAGCGTCTTGGGCGGAGCCACATGTTAAAGCTGACTGCCGCCAATGGTCATATTGTTTCCTCTTATCCAGAGATCATATCAGAGATGGAAGACTTCTATGGCAAGTTGTATGTCTTTGGATCTCAGGTGCCTGAACCCGTTCCATTTGATCCCGAGCTACATTAGTCCGACATTATACCGACGAACTTCCCGATGTCAGCATTTTCGTGGACTATGAGAAGATGTTTGACTCCGTCGAGACCTGATCTGTTCTGGACTCCCTACAGCGGTGCCAAGTGGATTTTCGATACATCGGGGTGCTTAGAAGTCTGTATGACGCCCCAACTTTGTTCGTTCAAGCAAGGAACAGTCAAACATGACCGATTCCATTGCATCAAGGAGTAAGACGGGGGCATGTTATATCCCCGAAACTATTTACAAATGCATTGGAAGACATGTAAACATGTTGTTCAAGACTCTAAACTGGAACGGCGTGGCATAAATATAAACGGCGAAAACATCTCACTATTCTCACATCACACTTAAGATTTGCCAATGATTTGATATCGTAGTCATAGTAGAATCGCTGCAATAAGTTCAGGAAATGTCGCACAGCCTGAACGCAGCCTCCCAACGAATTGGTCTCAGAATGAACACGGACAAGATGAAGGTCATGTTTAATGGTCTTGTCATTCTGGGCCCAGTAATTACAGATGGCGTGTATCTTGAAGTCGTTAAGGAATATGTATGTCCACCTCGGGAAAATATTGCAGTTAGATAGATACAACTTTGAAAAGGAAGCCAATAAGAGAATTCAGTTGAGTTAGGCAACGTTGAATTACGTAACGTTAGAAAGTTGCATTACCTACGTATTTTCGTCGGATATATCACAGAGCCTGAAAACAAAAGTGTTTTATCAGCGCGTGCTCCCTGTAATGACGTACGGACTACGTAGCCGAGACGTGGACACTGACTTTGGGGTTATTTCATCCATACATTCCATACTTAAGTTTAATGAATGCTCGGAGTTTCTCTGAAAAGCAGAATTCAGAATGAAGTGATCCGCCAGAGAACCAAAATGACCGACATAGCTCTGAAAGTTAGCACGTTGAAGTGGTAGTGGACTGGCTATATATGTAGCACAACCATAATCGCTGGAGTAAGCGTGTTCTGGAGTAGAGAACGCGTCTAGGCAAACGCAGCGTTGGACATCCTCTAGCCAGATGGCACCGTCTTGCGTAGGTAGGAGGGCCGGCAGCGATTGGATGCATAAATCAACTGACCAGCTGACCACGCTCTGTGGCATACATTGGCAAAGGCCTATATCCAGCAGTGGACTGAGACAGGTGGATGATGATGATGAATCGTTATATAGTTAACTATAACGCTTATTTTGACGAATTACACCCATTAAAAGAATTATATAATATTATTTTACCATTATCCGAAATTATCCAAAATATCCGGATATTCGGATAATATAATTATTACTATCCATATTATCCGGATATTAAAACCAGGCGGATATTGCAAACCCTAGTATTAATATGAAAGTATATCTGCGAACTTATTTCACGATATATGTGTCAAATACGTTAAATAAAGTCAGCCATATTTGTTTACATTTTGTTTGACAAAAGTTGGAAATCAAACAGATTATTAATACACGGTTTGTTCGCAACTTGTATAAAAATGATGTATAGTCGACTAATCCTGATGTCCCTCAGATGCTGCATATGGCGAAGCGGCCGTTCGCAGCAGTGACTGTGGTGGTACACGGCTTGGGAGCGGGCGCGGGCAAGCGTCGCCGAGCGCCCGACCTGCGGCCCGTGGCCATCGAGCCCACCGCCGACGGCCGGGCCGCCGTCACCTCCGTGCTCGTCAGGTATGTACCTCGGCCGGGGCGGTGCACATGGTCGCAGCAGTGACTGTGGTGGTACACGGCTCGGGAGCGGGCGCGGGCAAGCGTCGCCGAGCGCCCGACCTGCGGCCCGTGGCCATCGAGCCCACCGCCGACGGCCGGGCCGCCGTCACCTCCGTGCTCGTCAGGTATGTACCTCGGCCGGTGAGGTGCACATGGTCGCAGCAGTGACTGTGGTGGTACACGGCTTGGGAGCGGGCGCGGGCAAGCGTCGCCGAGCGCCCGACCTGCGGCCCGTGGCCATCGAGCCCACCGCCGACGGCCGGGCCGCCGTCACCTCCGTGCTCGTCAGGTATGTACCTCGGCCGGTGAGGTGCACATGGTCGCAGCAGTGACTGTGGTGGTACACGGCTTGGGAGCGGGCGCGGGCAAGCGTCGCCGAGCGCCCGACCTGCGGCCCGTGGCCATCGAGCCCACCGCCGACGGCCGGGCCGCCGTCACCTCCGTGCTCGTCAGGTATGTACCTCGGCCGGTGAGGTGCACATGGTCGCAGCAGTGACTGTGGTGGTACACGGCTTGGGAGCGGGCGCGGGCAAGCGTCGCCGAGCGCCCGACCTGCGGCCCGTGGCCATCGAGCCCACCGCCGACGGCCGGGCCGCCGTCACCTCCGTGCTCGTCAGGTATGTACCTCGGCCGGTGAGGTGCACATGGTCGCAGCAGTGACTGTGGTGGTACACGGCTTGGGAGCGGGCGCGGGCAAGCGTCGCCGAGCGCCCGACCTGCGGCCCGTGGCCATCGAGCCCACCGCCGACGGCCGGGCCGCCGTCACCTCCGTGCTCGTCAGGTATGTACCGTGGACGGTGAGGTGCACATCTACAGTCTGATATCACAATGTTCTTATCATGAACAAAGCTACAATCTTAAGAAATACCCGGTTGTAATCTGAATTCTAGTACTTCAATATTAGATTTCTAATTTATGACAAAATATTTTTCTCAAACTTGCTACGGAATGTTGATGTTACTTACTTTAAATTAAACCCGGAAATACTATGTATCCGGTGGCATATGCTAAGATGATATGTAAAGAGATTTCATGTATTTATTTCACACCTAGGACTGCAAACAAACTGTCTTTTGTTTTGAAACGTCAAATTGTGACACTAGGTCTTGACATTCAGCCACAGAAAAAAAAATAACCTAAAAACTAATGTCTATACCACCAGGTAAAAGGATACCTCAAACAGATTAAAAAAAAAAGTTAGGCGCGAATTTTTTTTTTAATGTTGTAAGATACTGTACTATTGGTTTATTTACAAATCAAATAGTATGGTTCGGTGAAATCAGTTAGTTTTATTTCATGGCAAGTTTGAGAAAAGCACTATACAAATCTCGGCGAGAAACAGGGTTACAGGCCGCGTATTCCTATCTGGCCTCAGTTCCTTCGGCCAGATATATCTACTTGGCCTGTAACCCTTCGTTTCCCGTCCTCTATAGTAATGTACTATACTTCAAATGGAGCGTCTTTGTTATAGATGCGTAATAAATAATCGGTTATATTTGTAGGTTACCGGGCGGTTCCCTTGCCCCCGTCCGCCTGGCGCTGGCCTCGTCGCTGGTGCTCGTGTCCCGCGCGCCCGCCGTGCGCGCCCGCCGCCGCCCGCCGCGCCACACCTAGCCCTGGGCCGTGCGCCCGTACGTCTCCACCTTGTAGCCGTGTGGGCGTCCTGTAGTCGCTCGTAGGGCACCGGGCGCGCCCGCCGCCGCCCGCCGCGCCACACCTAGCCCTGGGCCGTGCGCCCGTACGTCTCCACCTTGTAGCCGTGTGGGCGTCCTGTAGTCGCTCGTAGGTCACCGGGCGCGCCCGCCGCCGCCCGCCGCGCCACACCTAGCCCTGGGCCGTGCGCCCGTACGTCTCCACCTTGTAGCCGTGTGGGCGTCCTGTAGTCGCTCGTAGGTCACCGGGCGCGCCCGCCGCCGCCCGCCGCGCCACACCTAGCCCTGGGCCGTGCGCCCGTACGTCTCCACCTTGTAGCCGTGTGGGCGTCCTGTAGTCGCTCGTAGGTCACCGGGCGCGCCCGCCGCCGCCCGCCGCGCCACACCTAGCCCTGGGCCGTGCGCCCGTACGTCTCCACCTTGTAGCCGTGTGGGCGAGTCCTGTAGCGAGCGCTCGTAGGTCACCGGGTCCCTTGCCCCCGTCCATCTGTAGCCGTGTCCTGTAGAGAGCGGCATTCGTAGGTTGCTCGCTGGCGCCCGTCCGCCTAGCGCTGGCCTCGTCGTACGTTTCCACCTTGTAGCCGTGTGGGCGAGTCCTGTAGTCGCTTGTAGGTCACCGGGTCCCTTGCCCCCGTCTATCTGTAGCCGTGTCCTGTAAAGAGCGGCATTCGTAGGTTGCTCGCTGGCGCCCGTCCGCCTAGCGCTGGCCTCGTCGTACGTCTCCACCTTGTAGCCGTGTGGGCGAGTCCTGTAGTCGCTCGTAGGTCACCGGGTCCCTTGCCCCCGTCCATCTGTAGCCGTGTCCTGTAGAGAGCGGCATTCGTAGGTTGCTCGCTGGCGCCCGTCCGCCTAGCGCTGGCCTCGTCGTACGTCTCCACCTTGTAGCCGTGTGGGCGAGTCCTGTAGTCGCTCGTAGGTCACCGGGTCCCTTGCCCCGTCTATCTGTGGCCGTGTCCTGTAGAGAGCGGCATTCATAGGTTGCTCACTGGCGCCCGTCCGCCTAGCGCTGGCCTCGTCGTACGTTTCCACCTTGTAGTCGGCAGGGCGAGTGTTCTGGTAGATTGAGACGGTATTCGTAGGTACTATTCGACTAGGCCTTTTCAATTGCGGTTGCGACACCTATGTGCTTAGACAATCCAATCGCTAACGCTTAATTGTCAATCGTAAACGACAGCTAACTGTCTTTGTCGCACTGATATAACTAAGCGTTAGCGATTGGCAACTTGGCTAAGCATCCTGCGACGCGCCTTTACGTCTTCGCCCCACGGGGCTACAACGTGTCCAACGTGTCTAAAGCAGACTGAACCGTTTTTAGATAGTGTTCGTAGTTTACTCATTTCTCACGGTAACTGGTTACCTGCTGTCACTCCTAGGGCTGTAGCCGTCTCACGAGTTGCCGCTGCGTTATTAACGCGGACGTACTTTCTATCCGACTCGCTCGCACCAATATGAGAGTACAAGCGGGACGGATACAAAGTAAGCCCGCGTTAATATGCGGCGACTGCTCATGGTATGCACACTTTTCGTGCTCGCGAAACATCTAGCCATGGGCGCCTGCTAGGCTATATCAGTGCTACGGATTATTAGGTCGTAATTTAAACTAAGATGGAAAATGAGAACACTCAAAACATGAAAAAATAATGTATATGCTTATTTAGAAATTGTGGGCATGGTTATGGAAATGGTGGGCCCAGCAGAGCCTTGCGAGAAGTGCTCTGGATGTGGATTACATAGTCCTCAAAAGCGTACACCGCAATTGAAGTTACGGTATCTGTAGTCGAGTCAGACTCTGGCTGACATGCGAATGCAAGGTGCGTTCATGGCATTACGGCCTTACGTACCTGCCTACATCTTCACGCTAACCAAAATACCTTTCGAGGGTGTAGAAGTTGATACAATCGAATAGATCTTCATAAATTGGTGGTTACTAATATTTAATGACACGTCCGGCGAAAATGAAGTGAACGCCCGTTGTCATTTGATTAAATAGATCGACACATGGCAGCTCCGACCCGACTTTCGATGGGTCGCTGCGTCGAAGTTCCTGACTGTGGAATGTAAATTAAATACCATTTATTTTATAGTCGATATCATAAGTATAGATATATTAATAAGGCGCGGTTTGTATCTGGTAACTATAAGTAGGAGCTAAAGGTTTAATATGTTATGAAGAAATAAGTTTCCTCGTAATGGAAATATCGCAATTAATATGTGTAATTTAAAGGCCATAGTCGGATTTTCATAGTAAGTCAGCCTTTAAATCAACCAGACTCTAGTATTTTTTTTGTGAGTACCTCTTATGGTGAAGAATATTTCTGCTGAGTATCAACGTCCTATCGGTGACAGTTTTTGACTTATGATTTTTTTTAGTTTTTTCTTTAATGTGTTGTATCTCAGGATGTATAAAAGCGAATTGCTTCAAATTTTGAAATAATGTTCTTTATTTAGATATGCATCGAATTTAAAAAAATGAATATCGATTGTCGTATAAAAAAAAGAAAAAAAAGACCAAAAAATTTTTCATATTTTTTTTTGTGTACCTATGAAGTAGTGACACCTCTATTTTCTTTTTCTAATTATAGACCATACATTGGCCTACTAGTTGCCTAAGTATCAAAATTTTCCAAGCGGTACTTCTTACCAAAAATCGGCAATATGTGTGGTCAAGTTCTGCATTCAATCGGTGTTTTTCAATGTAAGTAGTATACAAACTCTTCATTTATATTTGAGTTTTCATATCAGGTTATCTTATTTAAGAGTAAATGCTAATGACAACTTAATGTCATCATGATGCAAGCTGTTTATTTCATATTTTTTTCTTACCCTTATCTTTTTTTAAATATTTGCTGCAGCTCTTGCACTTTTTATTAATATTTCCATGAAACGGATTCATTGCAGTTAAATATTATCGAGATACGCTAGTTGAAATGGTAAACGGCCGATTAATAATGAAATAAACAGCTTGCATCATGATGACATTAAGTTGTCATTAGCATTTACTCTTAAATAAGATAACCTGATAAGAAAACTCAAATATAAATGAAGAGTTTGTATACTCCATTGAAAAACACCGATTGAATGCAGAACTTGACCACACATATTGCCGATTTTTGGTAAGAAGTACCGCTTGGAAAATTTTGATACTTAGGCAACTAGTAGGCCAATGTATGGTCTATAATTAGAAAAAGAAAATAGAGGTGTCACTACTTCATAGGTACACAAAAAAAAATATGAAAAATTGTTTGGTCTTTTTTTTTCTTTTTTTTATACGACAATCGATATTCAGTTTTTTAAATTCGATGCATATCTAATTAAAGAACATTATTTCAAAATTTGAAGCAATTCGCTTTTATACATCCTGAGATACAACACATTAAAGAAAAAACTAAAAAAAATCATATTTCAAAAACTGTCACCGATAGGACGTTGATACTCAGCAGAAATATTCTTCACCATAAGAGGTACTCACAAAAAAATACTAGAGTCTGGTTGATTTAAAGGCTGACTTACTATGAAAATCCGACTATGGCCTTTGTTATTTATTTACAAAAATACGTGATATTAATTATGTTGTAATAGGTACGCAGGTAGATGTAGGTGATAAAAAGTAACATTGAATCTTTATCATTTGTTTCCTAGAGGTTATAATCTCCCCGCATTCATATGCGCATGATTCAACACGATTTGATTAGTTCTGAAACCTATTGGATAATATTGCGATTACGTTAGTAAAGTCGGGATTGCGATCTGAAATTCAATTGGTTTGTTGTCTATTATTATTAAACACCCGTCTTTGTGTGACGTTACATTAACTATCTAATGACATTGGCATAAAGATTATTTTGTTTCCGCGTCGAGAAGTGAGGTGAGCCCCTAATGTTGTCAGATTTATCTGCTTTTAGAAAACGAAACCTCCGTTCCCGCCAAATCGGACATGTTAATACGTGTTGATTATTTTAAATTATTTGAATGTGGGATTGTTATTTATTTTTCTGTACATTTAAATCTATAGGAAAGCTGTAAAATTGTGTCTAGTAAAATGTGTCAAATATTTATCGGTGGCGAAGAGTCCTAATGTATTATACCTAATATCTATATACCTAAATTAAAGTTTAGGTTTTCTTTTGAGTAAAGAGCCAAAGGAATCAAAATTGCGCGATTGTGAAATACGGGTTATGATACCTATCATAATCCCCGTGCGTTATTGTGTATTCGCAAAAAAAATACAATTTTAGCTTATAATATGTTGAAATAGGTATTGTTGAGTGCATGAACACTTATCATAGTCCTATTATGCTTACTCATTCAAAATATTTCGCTGGCAGCTTGTTTTATACATCCTATTCACCCAGAGAATATCTCTTACGAAATATTTTCGTCCTTATATGGCAGCTATTTTAATAAAATCCGTCACGATCGAGAATATAGGAGCTTACTGCCAATGTGCTACCCAAGTCCAAAAATATTAGCCCATCGCATTCCCAGCGTTTTCAAAAGTAGATAAGTACCTATTAGCATAACAGCATTTTGCAATGGCCATTCTCGTGGAAAGTTCCCGTAGTTGTCATATTTAGTAAACAACTATCGAACCTTCAAATACACTTTTGCTCTAAAACTGCCATATTTGACTAGACCTGAGTCCGTATTTTAGACAAAAGTATTTTTTCCCATGGGTTTGCTGAATATCTTTATTTTTAATCAAGTAGTTCGAGACAATACGTGTATTTTTAGGTTATAAAGTTGTTTACTATCTATATAGTTACGACAACTAAGGATAAATGGGCCTTAGTCTTATGTTATGATTTGTATAATTGCCAAATATTTGAATCGTAAGGAATTTATTTTGTCTCAGGTCTTGTGTTTTGTTGGCAGTCTGAAACAATCATTAGATTTATTATGACTATTATTTATGTATTTACCCTATTATGGACTGTAGCTGCTCAAAAAAAAAGAATTGTTATTAAGAATTGAAGAATCGGAATCAATTTAAAAACATTAAATATGAAGTTTCAATCGACGAGGTTGGAATCTCCCTTTTTCCGTATTGCTCATTTGTAACAATCAGTATTGTATAAATGAATTGATCAATTACTTGATGAGTAGGCAATATGTGTTAATTTAAGATTTAATTTTAGATCTTAAGTTGTTTATTGATTAAGAGAGTACTGATACTGTTATAGCTATTTTATTAAGTTTTAAATGAATTATCCTGGTCGCGGTTGAGGGTAATAGTCCAAATTACATTCCATTTATATTATGTGTACATACCTCTTCTTTTTTATATGTATTACATAAGATCAGGTATCTAAGAGCTTTAAGAATTTTACATAAGAGAAAAGTGCTCATTATTTCTATTAAATCTAATAAAATAACAATTATTTACATTTCTAATTGCATTTATTTTAAATTCAAGATATTTTATAAATTAACATGCACTTGTGGTTCTATGATTCGGAGTATAATTAAATTAAGGTTTTAAAGTATTGATTAATTTACAATGAAATACTAATTGTTATGTACAGATAGGATGTCAGACACACCCAACAGGTCTTTTAGTCTATTTTGTGTTTTGTTTTATTGTTGTTATGAATAATATTCATTACCCACTTATTTAGCGTACATGTGTTTCGCACGAAAAAAATCTTATCTAAACCTACTATTTTGTCAAATATTTAGGACATGATACATGATTGATGGGAAGTCTTGGTTCTATACATTGACTTGTGTCCCTGTGTGACAAATTTATTGTCACATAAAAAAGCATAATAATTTACTTGCTCAAATATATTTTTTGATGTAATCTGTACCATATTAATGTACGTATTATTATCGCTCAGTAAGTATTGTTTGGCTGTACAAATACACATTTATATTATAAATTTGTATATTTCTGTCTACATTTTGCAGAATAATAGTAATTCGTAAGAAGTTGTAAATATTGTTGTGTTAGTGCATGAAAAGCAAAATCAACGTGTTGGGATGTGATATGCAGGATACAAAACATTATGTGTATTCTGTGTGTCATGTATACCTACATATTTATGTTTGTCGCATTAATATTATGTCAATGGTGCAGCAATAGACTAAGAGCCGTCCGTAGGTGACTAATGCTATACAAGGTGCTCGAGAGCATTCCGAAAGATTTTAGCTATGCATTCTAGTCTAGACGTAAAAATAAAAAAATATTATGTGACCTGATGTCACCAAAAAGGTGTGGTATAAATAGAACATATTGTGGTAGTCATGTAATAAAAAAGAAGTTTATGACGAGTTACGACGACAAGCTTATTAAAAAAAAAATATTATCTCCGAAACCAAGCCGAATCCAGGCAATTTTTGTAACATTAAATACTCTAAATTGGTCAGAAATACACCATTAAAATCTCCCCCAATGCTCGCGAGCACCATGTATAATACCTATGTATGTGTATTATATAATAAAGGTTGCCCTAAAAATAAGTGAATTCCCGTTGCCAGTGAGGTTTTAGGACTCAGAATAGATGTCTAATAATTTCAGAACTAGTGTTACTTAGTATGTAGGTGGTAGGTACTGCATAGTAACACCTAGTGTTATTTATTTTATTTTATTTTATTTATTTTATTTATTTATTTAGGATTACCAACAGATAATACACCATACATGCTCTTAAATCTAGTTACAAAAGTCTTAACTGATGCTTATCTAATTATAGGTAACCACAACTTACATAGGTGGCTTTTACCAGTGAACTACATCTAAACATGCAATAATTAAACTTATTAATACCTAATAAGTACATAATTCAAAAATGATTAGTTAAGTTACAATTGAAAAAAAAAATAAAAATTTTAGTTTTACTGCTTACATTTGAATACAAAGAAAAGAGAAAACAGATGATTCGGTAACTGTTATAAATTAGTACGTATTTTAAAGTATTGTTATTTTTGGCTGTATACTATACTAAGCGATACCCAGTGTGCTAACATATTTTGTCACTTTCCTTTTGAATTGCACTAGTGTATCATTAAATATATCCACTCCCGCTGAGCTTGGGATATGATTATATAATTTAACCATTCTTAAAAGAGCTGAATTGCGACCCAAATTTGATTTAACAAATGGAATGCTAAATAACTTATACAAACCAGGACGAGGTAACTTAGAAGGAACAGTTATTTTTATTTTACTTAACAACTCTGGACAATCTAAACCCTTATTATTAACTAATTTATAAAGGAACATTAAATCAAGTACCTTTCTCCTATTACTAAGCGAAACGAATCGAAAGAATTTCAGACGTTTATTGTATGATGTGAGTTTACGATTTTTGGAAGAGTTAAATGCTAAATGTGTTAAAAACCGCCTTTGAACCCTCTCAATTTGATTGCTATGCACCTGATAATATGGTGTCCAAACCTGAGAGCAATACTCAAGGTTGCTTCTCACTAACGTATTATAAAGCAATACTTTAGTTCGAGCCCACCTAAACTGTTTAGCGTTTCTTAATAAAAAACCTAACATACGAGATGCTTTTTTAATGATATTTATGTAATGGGCATTGAAATTTAATTTGCTATCTAGTGTTACTCCCAAATCACAGACTGTGTCCACCTTTTCAAGCTGCGCGCCTCCGATGGTATAAGTAGTAGGCACCATAGTTTTATTACGTGTGAAAGAGATGTAACAGCATTTCTTTGCATTTAACGTCATTTTATTTTCGGAGCACCAAACATTCAGCCTATCCAAGTCGTCTTGCAGTAAGATGCGATCATTAGAATTTTTAATAGATCTAAAAATTTTAAGATCGTCGGCATAGAGGTAAGGCTCGGAGTTGACACAACAGTTCACTATACTGTTAATGAAAATCACAAACAGCAGCGGCCCCAGGTGTGATCCCTGCGGGACGCCTGATGATGCAAAAAACTTTTGAGATTGTTCACCATTAATGACTACATGTAGCGTTCGTTTGGCAAGATAGGATCTGAACCAGGACAATAGTGAACCAGAGATGCCATGATCTCTTAGTTTATTAATCAAAACGGTATGATCGACCTTATCGAAAGCCTTGCTGAAGTCAGTATAGACCACATCGACTTGTGTACGGTTATCCACATTTTTTGTAAGGCTCTCGACAAAGCCCACCAAGTTTGAGTTAGTGGACCTACACTGCACGAATCCATGCTGCCTATTTGTGAGTTGCTGTGCAAAGTGGGAATATAAGAAAGGGTAGACCAGAGATTCAAAAATCTTTGGCATGACTGACAGAATTGAAATAGGCCTGTAATTTTTTATGTCAGACTTCGAGCCGTTCTTAAATATCGGTACTACTTTTGTCTCCTTCCATTTTTCAGGGAAAATGCCAGACTCAAGTGATTTGTTAAAAATACATTTCAGCGGTTGGATGAGCACTTTCGCACACCTAGAAATGAATATCGGCGGTAGACTATCCGGGCCAGGTCCCTTATTTAGATCCAAAGCTTTGATTTTTTTTAAGATCAATTCTTCATTAAAGATAATTTTATGTAACGAATCTGTAAACACCGTTTGCTCCTCTATGAAGTTTGTGCTGTCAGAATTATCAACACTGGTTTCGTAGATTGAAGAAAAGTTTTTCGCAAATAACTCACAAATACTTTTGCAATCACAGGCATGCTCGTTGCCGAGTTTCATGTTAGATGGTATAGGTGATCTGTTATTTCTTTTGTGTTTGATAAAAGACCAGAAATTCCCTGGATTCCGCGCTATATTCGTTTCAAGTGTTTTACAATACTGATTGTAGCAGATTACGGTTTGATCGGTACATCGTTTCTTAAGCAAATCAAGTGTAATTTGATCTAATGGATTTTTGTACTTTTTATAACGTTTTCTAACTTTTTCTTTTTCATGTAACATTCTAATTAGGGTTTTTGTAAACCAAACTGGGTATTTAGCTCCTTTTGGTTTAATAAGTGGAACGAATTTCTTAATAGCAACCTGCAATGCATCGTATAATTTAAAAACCATTTCATCTACATCCTGACAAGCCTCTAACAATAAGTTCCAGTCAATATTCTTTAAATATTTAATAATTTCTTCATAGTTTGCTTTATAAAAATTTAATTTTGGTCGTAGCGTAGGAGAAAGAGTACTTTCAAGTTTTAAGTCTATGGACAATTCTATCGGTGGGTGAAAGGGGTCAACAATGCTCAGTGGGTAATTACATCTGTCTAAAGATATCATATTTGTCGAAAACACAAGATCAAGTAATCTATTGTTGCTGTTCATAACGCTGTTATACTGTTTTAAATCACAAAATGCCATGAATTCAGTAAGTGTCTGGTTAAGGATACATAAACTATTTACGGGTAACATAGATGAATCAGAATTGCTTGGGATCCAATCCACGGAAGAAACATTGAAATCTCCTAATATTAATGTTTCAGAATATTTAATAATATTTGCAGAAGCCTTGTTCAAAAATAAATCTAGATCATTAAATTTGACTGGTGGGGGTAGATATACACAACATAATAGCAATTTAGTTACACCATCTTTACATCTATTCTCTACAACTATCCACAAGTCTTCCATTTTAGTTTCAAATTCATACATTCTATATGACACTAATCTCTTATGTACAGCGATCATTACGCCTCCACCAGTTTTTTTAGCAAAGGGCGAATCAATATTCCTTGCACGCCTGTACACATTGTATCTGTTATCGAACAATTCGCTATCACTTATGTTATCCTGCAACCACGTTTCAGTGATACATATTACATCGTATTGATTAACAGAGACATTGCACAAAAAGTCAATTGTTTTAGTATTCAACCCTCTTGAATTTTGATAATACACAGTTATGTTATTCACTGCAAAGACAAAAGTGTAAAGCTCATGCAAAAAAAAAATGTTAAATTAAAATGTAAGTCTCTACTTATAATAGTCGATTAATTGAAGACAGGTCTTTCAGAACAATGGCTTGCGAGGTTTCGTCTTTGCGAATAAATATTCTCCCGCTTCGAACCCACACGAATTTATAATTTTTATCCTTCGCTGCCTTTCTCGCCGCCTTGTGCAATTCTCTATTGTACGGCGAAAGGTGCTCAGCAACGTATATAGGAACTTTTTCGCCACCAAGGCCCAGATGACTGGAGTTGAGCTTGTCATCCTTGTGGGTTTTATTGAACTTCATTACTGACGCAAGTAGTCTGTCGCGTGTTATAGGGCTCTTCATTTGGACAACAACTGAGCGCGGCCGCGAGCTGGTCGCATCTAATTTAGCAGTTCTAGTGCAGTGATGAATATCATCATCTTTCATTTCGCAGGACACTGTTTTAGCTAATTGCATAATTACCGTCACTAAATTTTCAGATCGGTGTTCAGGTAAGCATTGGATTTCAACATTACAGGAACGCGAATGCTGCTCAATCTGAGTTATGCGTTGATTTAGCTCATTATTTGTAGTTTGCAGGACTTCTACTTCCCTCGCTAGACGCCTACACTCCTGCGACGTCTGATGTGCATCCTTCTTAATATTCTCAAATTCAAGATTGATAAATTCCATTGAATCCTGGACTTTGCTTATTTCGTCCCTCAGGCCCGTTATCTCTGCCTTAACACCCTGCAGATGAGTTGACAAACTTTGTCTCAGAACTTTGGATATTTCTACTGTCAAGACATTACGTAGCTCTGTGCATACGACATCGCGGACATCCTCTTTTGTTAGACAGTGATGATTGCCAGGCTGGCACATAAGCAAAGACTGATCCGCGTCTTCTTTGCGCATTTTTTGCCTCTGGGTAACCCAAGATACAGGAGTTTTCATATCAATATCATTCTCTTGAGCTGCGGGCTCTACCATAAATTGATGTCTGATCGGTGTGTTTTCATTATTTCCTTTTCTTTCACTGGCATGACAATTTGGGCAAATCCAGCCTGACCTCTGGGTGAATGTAAGATTTTTGAACTGCAATTCATCTATACGGCAGCATCGGTAATGGTATGTCAAATGGCATTTTGAACAGTCCAACCTTTCATTTAAGTGTAAAGGAAGATCACATCCCGCACATTTGACCGACATTTTAAAAAAAATATATATTATTTATATTCGCACGCTGTTAAATGCTCTTTTCTGCTTAGTATGGTGTTATCATATGACCAATTTAGGCAAACGGCACGCTACTAAATGCTCCACAGTGCCGTACGATCTCCGCAGTTGAGTATCAGAAAGGGCGCAAACGCCGCAGAATTTGAATACGCTTACGCGTTCTGGCCGAGCACTTTGCACTGGAATGTTGTTTACTTCATTGAGTAGGTAAGATCGTCGGAAGTTTATAGTTTATGCACTAATATCACTTCATACACTGTTCACTGAGTAATTTCACACGTTACATTTTCATAAGTACTATGCAATGCACCGATTTATCAAAAACTTTACAAGGAACAAACACTTTTATCACCCTTATGGAATTAAAATTGCGGAGTTCACGAAATATCGTCGTGCGTGTTGGGGTAGTTCGAACAACATACCTTACCTATAATTTAAAAAAAATATCGACCCTTCTGAAACTTGCAAAAACCTCTTCGGGCGCCTATTTCGTATCCCAAAGCCTCACAAGCAACTGGAATGCACTTATTTTTTTGTCACCTTGTATATGCCACATTCTGCTGGTTGATGAATTATGAATATTATGATGTAAGGTGCTCCTAGGTGCCTACCGGCTGTTCTTAGTCTACAACACAACAACTCTTGAATTATTATCCAACATAAATATACAGGGTGATGAATGAATATACAGACTAAGATGTATTCTTGACCACATTTTGAGACTATAAGGTCATATGAACTTTTCTGAATTCCGCTTAGTTTAATGTTTTTTTTCAAAAAATAACATTTATATTTACCGTATGACTTTTCATCTTGACATACTCATTAACGTTAGAGAAAATGAGAAACAAATATTTAACACCATGTATAAAACATATATATACACATTTAAAAAAAATGATGTCTGAAAATGACATGTCATATTTATTTTTTTACATCTTTTGACAATCAAAGATGCATGGGTAAAATTGTCTGTATACTCGGTAAGCACCCTGTAGTTGTAACTGGTACCTAATGCAAAAAATATGGCATGTATTGTAGTTGTTTATATCATGATAATAAAAGAACATTATAAAATATACCTGTCAACCCCACATTTTTCAGCACAACTATTAAGCTACCACCTTTTTCAAGTTAGGGTTGTCAACTGCCATATTATAATACATTTTAATATTTATGTGCAATGTATTAATCATTCACAATTTTATATACAGCCATTTATTATTTATTTAGTGTTGTCAAATATATTGCAGTTCCAAATGGTATCATGCAAGTCCATGACAGCAATTCTGAATGGCAATACTTTCATGACATATATGAATCTAATAGCAGTATTATGTGTAAGCAATATTCTATGTATATTTTTGTTTAATCTCAAGGTATAAATGTTTATTAATAAAATATACTGTTGGTTGTAAAGAGTGTTTTAATTCATTATGTTAAGATATGAATGGTGACTTTAAACTGAGAATGTAAGAGTACAATTTTATCTACTAAGCAGCTAGTTCATTGGTCTTTTTGAGTGAGAAGGTGTGTCTTTATCTTCTGAAGAAGCTCTTTCTTCACAGTGTCTGGTACAAGAGATCTAGCATGGGGAGTCACTTTGCTAACCAGCATGTCAAATGTCACATTGCTACCCTCATTCTCCTTAACCATCTCACGACACAGCGCCCTCACTTGATCACGCCATCCACATTCAATTAATCTTCGTCTTAACAGCTCCTTAAACCTAGAAAAAAATTTATCATCATCGTCATATCAGCTGAAAGACGTCCACTGCTGAAGATTAATTTTACAAATAGGTAATTATGCTAGAAAAATGTTTCGCTTTCTTTGTTGGAAATTGTAAGCGTGTAATATTCGGACACTAAAGTATTTGCAGTTTTCTCTGAGTTTTGCTATATTATAGCAGCCTAACAATTTCCTTTTAAGCTCTTGAGTTAGTATCGCTTTAAACCGCTTACATAATTATGGCCAAGGCAAAATTTTTATTTTAGTGGCAAAGTAATGCAAACTATATGTCATTCACGTGACGTTGTTGAAAATTATCTACGTACGTGACGCCGTTCTTCACGTACGTCTAAGAAAGTTACGAATACAATTTTGGCTGTATCTTAATTTTATGTCTGGGTGTTTGTATTTATAGAGTGTTCTCCTCGCACTTTCTATATATTTCTAAGGTAGCTGTTGTAGCCGTCATATTCCTGACAAAGTAGACTTTTCGTGGAATGCACGAATTGTGTTTCAATTTTTGTTTACAATGGTGACATTCTTCTGTGTTCTTAATTAAATTTTCTTTTGATGTTAGTATAAGTACAATGCCAAAAATATGTTTACTGGACGTTATTGCATTAACATTAACACATTCTCCTCCAGTATTGTACCACTGAGTGCTCATATTATGCCTATCAAAATGATCTTGTTGAAATTCTACCAGTGATATGCATGTGTGACAAATAATTGTACATTTATGCCGGCAACACAACAATATTCTCATAAATGTTTGTATTTCTATGCCACTGGCACACAAGTACTTGATTTTTGCTAGTGGCATAGGAATATGGGTAATTTGATCATGTATGATAATATTGAGTGTCAACTGTCAATGACATAGAATGATTTTTTGATCACAGACATTGTCACCGGCGACAAACATTTTAAGGTTGTGTAAATAAATTTTTGCACTTGAACTATAATGATCGAATGATGTCTTCTACGTTGACTGGACCCACCTAATATCAAACTCTGTATTTTATATCAAGCAAAAATAGTTAAAATTACCCTAAAGTTATGCAAAGTTTTGAATGCTTGTTTTTGCTTGCAAAATGAGTTACATAGGGACATAGTTTAGCGAAAAGGATCCAATCTCTGAAATTTATCACTGAAATAAATGACTTTTCCTTATGACATAAGACTTAAATTGAATTGACACATTTTTTTGGACTGGATCCTTTTCCATAAACTATGTCCAGTACTTTCCTTTTGAAAGAAATTCAAACATCTCAGTCATAAAATTGTTATTACCTTTCACGGTCTCCACTGAGTATTAGCCGTTGATGTGCAATAGTATTGTTGACAGTCATTATTTAATCTGAAATATAATAGTTTTATAAATAGTACAAAAAAGTGTTTTCTTTACATGTGATTCATACAAACAAGTATTTTTATTTTATTTATTTACATAGTTACGCCACACTTCAGTGCAAGTGAAATATAACTTCCAACTAGTAGTACAGTCAATAGTAACGATTGTTAAGAATGCCCTCAGATTTTAAATAATTCGAAATTGATACAATAACAATTTATTGTAGAATAAACTATCGGTACCATCACTGTTATGTTATCAAAGTGTCACTGTCAGTGTCAGTGTCAGTCATCCCCTGTCAACTTGTCACAGACGTCACTGTTACAAATAACTTTTTAAAATAATAATAATTATGTAATAATAGTATATTACTGTCGAGGCGAGGGGCCGCACATAGTGTGCCACTAAGAGGGATAGACATAGTCACTTACTACTAAGATGAAAGTGCCACACAGGCCCAGGTATTCAACGCATTTGTCTGGCACTTACATTTAGCATCTAATGCACACACACACAAAAAATAGTGGCACAGTGATAAGGACGGACGATTATCGTTACTTTTCACTTCCACTAGTAAAAAGTTTCATAAGACCATCCCTTTCGTTCTTGCTATTATTATAACGTTGTCAAATCCATATTAATCCTACATTCATGTGTCGAGGCTGGCAAGGACCCATTTGGAGGCAGGTTTTAAAATGGACGAGCTTGCGAGTAAGTTTTAGCGGTACGAAAGTCTCAGACCTATCCGGCCTCGCTTCACTCGGCCGTCTATATGTATTCGGCCGACACACCCATATTTCCGGCTGAGGTATGTATCAAGTATGTATAGTGCTTTTCTCAAACATGCAATGAAATAAACATGCAATGGAATTAAAAAAGAGCACTTTTCCATTAACGACCACTTGTCCTAGTCGCACCTGAAACGTCATATTTCGCAGCCATCATAAATGTATAAGGAACAATAGGATCATTTTATCATGTGGTTAAATGAAATATTTCATTGTTTTAATTACTCTCGTTACCTCCAATGCTTGAAATTTTCACATGATTTGTACATACCTATACCTACCAACCGCCTTAGGTATTATTTACTAACTGCACTTTAAACATAAGATTAAACTTCAGCGTTAGCGTTATTTCATTAGTCATTACTATGGTAAAATAGTACATTTCCTAACTAGTGCGGGAAAACTTTTTCGGCGAGGGTGAAAGTTGGAGTCCGAGTGAAACGAAAGTTTTTGCACGTGTAAGGGACGATTTTTTTCATACGAAGTGCGTCAAAAAGAGAAATTACCGCGCGCGAAGCGTGCGCAAAGTTCGTTTTTGCGCACTAGTTAGGAAAAATACTTTATATTATTGCGAATACAAGAATTACTTTCAATTAAAACCATTTTTTTATGTCCCACAGATTGGCCATAATTTAAACATAAATTTGGAATTTTTCGAATGCTGTCATGCTAACCCGCGGTTTTTCAAATCGCGTTTTTCTAGTGCTACACATGGTGCTACACCGGCTCTAGACCAAACCGGTACACAGACAAAGTATAGGGTAGTACAGGGCGTCCCAAAACTACGGGACATGAAGAAAAATTACCTTAACCCTTCGTATGTCTAAGCACTGATCAGTGACGAGGAAACTATTAGAAAAAAATATTCGCGACGCACGGTTCGTCGGTTGACAAGCAAATGTCACTAAGTAACAAATACCTACTTGAAATAAAGCTCGTATCTCAGTTCTAATTCGATACTAACATACGAGGTTGCTAAAAGTAATGACACTTTTTATAGTGAGCTTTGCTTGTCAGCCGACGCGGTTTTGCTGAAATAAGACTTAATATTATTTTTAAAACTTAATAATTCTGCATTCACAGATTTTATATACTTACCGCGTCTGGGAATTGAACCCATTGAAATAGGATAAATAAACACCTCCTGTTTTATGCTGCCAATCGAGACTATGCACCTAAATAAATAATTCTTCTACAGTAACAGTATCTCAGAAGACAGGAATAGGGTAAAATTATTAAAATTAACGATTATAATAAAATTGCATGAATTTTTTTTGTTATTCATACCTTTAAAAATAGCTACTTGTCTTACAAATCTATGAAGTGAAATTATTACTCGCTATTAAAAATAAGATGGTCTCTTTTTACCAAAACAGTCTATCAACAATTTTTAAAGTAGGTACTTTCCCTTCATGTCCCATAGTCTTGGGACATCCGGTATAGTGTAACATGTACCTATATAAGGTCCTAATTTATTAGATGCAGATATTTTAACATATGATACTTTACATTAAAATAATTAACTTTAAATATAAATTAAGAAATCTTTTCATGTAACTTTTTTGATTTCATTTTCCTAACAAAAAAAAATAATTATAATTTCGTCAAGAAAAAGTCATCATGTACATTATCACATGTCACAATAACACTCTGTCTGTCATGTCATCAAACGACACAATCCAACGGAAAATAACATGACATTGACAAGCAACTACTATTTAATTTATCGGCCAGTTCCAGTTAAGTGGTACGTAAAAGAGGTACTAGAATCTGTTCAAAGAGTTTTCATTTAATAATCACATTAACAGGGTGTTTTTACGTAGCAAATTGGTTTTTCCATTTTCTCCAAAAAAACATCATATAAGCTATAATGTTTCACGGTTTAATATACTCCAGAGACCGAGTACTATCAGCTGTAAAAATATCTGCATTTTTTAAATTAGGACCTTATATACGTACAGACAGTATTATCTACTCTGGCCAACGAGCTTTTCAGTAAAAAGGCTGCAAATTAAAAAAAATGGCTGCAAAGATTTGGCTGTCCATGGAAAATTGGAATTTGTCGCCTTTTTTACTGACAAACTGGTTGGCGAGACTATACTTGTGCCTGACGTAGAAGTTTTTAAAAAGGTACTTTTGCTTGGACTACGTTGAGGTTAAGGCTAGAAGAAATGAAAAAAAAACTTGTAAAAAAAGTATAATTAAAATTGTAAGCGCATAACACAAAAGATGATACTTATTTATATTATAAAATAATAACAGTGATTTCCATTGATTAATACTTAATATGAGTAACATGTTTCTCGCCGGCCATGAGAAATTGATTTATCCAAGTAAAGAAGGCAATAATACAAAAAAATCACTTATACTTAAAATTAGCAGTCATGAAAAACTCCCATAACATCTTTTAAAATTTTATGTTCCATTTACCAGTAAGGAAATAAATATACCTTTAATAAAATTTAAATTTGAATGATCACAGTTTTTTTACAATAAAGGCATTCTGTAGCACCGACTTTTTAGAGAATTTTCCTTGTGCGTTGCTTTGCTACAAGAGTGTACTGCATTATCTGCACTTTTGAAGGATTTTAGCGAGCACTTTTTACAGTTTAGACTGTGTGCTTTTCAGTAGAACGTCGTGCATATCTTGCAAGGACTGTTCCAATGCGCCCCGGTATTTGTCGCAGCTCGTCTCGGGGTTGTCGTTGAAGGCTGACGTGGCGAAGTTGACGTCGTTGTCGCGCGGGTTGTAACACGTCGCGTACCCGTTGCTGACTAGCGGCCCGTAGCACATGAACCCGTCACATTTACAAGCCACCTGTAATCAAGAAACATCGTCAACACAAACGTCTGTATGTCTACTGCTAAATTCGAAAATTTTGGGCATCCCTGTCACTTCGATGGCGCCTTGGAGTGACAAAGATAATACGCGCATTAATAAGTCACAAGAGACGGAACTGTCAACGGGCAAGGTAGAGTTCGGTGCGACGTGTGCGTATATTACGAACGAAAGGCCAGTTGCATCAACATTGGACAGATCGATCGATGTCACCCAGCAGTTACTATGAAACTTCCCATACCATACCACAAAGTTTAGAGAACGATTTAACGGTGATCAACGATTCGGTGCAACCCTATTGCCCTTCCTTACTCTTGCCATTGTCCAGCCACGTTACAAGCAGTTACGCTTTCGACTTTTTTGCATGGGAAAGTTTCATAGCTACTGAATAAAGGTGAGCATAGGGTGAAGTGGTGATTAATATTTTCAGATATCTATGATTACAGTCCGTCAGAGACGGGTGGTTATTTGGTACAACAGGCACTTAAATTTTCCAAGAGATGGTTCTCAAACGGTACTTATTGGGATGTGACAGGCCTATGACGCGTCTTTTCCGAGACGAGAAAAACTTTACTTTTATCTCAGACTAAATGGAATGTATAAAAGACATAGGTAGACATGTCTATTTGATAAGGACGTGCGGGACTTGTGTTCGCAATTGCATCAATCATTTCAATTGCCAATAAGGGGGAACACCGAACGTATTTATAGGGTATGCACACGGATCAATTGTATGATTGCTCCTGGCACATGTCTATACGAGTAACGCATCTAGGTACTTAATCGTCTATTAGTATTACGTTTACAAATCTTTGCATTCTAATAAATGCTATTTTAACGATTAGCAAATTTGGCAATAATTATGGGCTAAAACTCCGCAGGTATAGAAGCGTTCTCTACTAGGATAATAGTGTAAAAGCATAAAGGGTATTTTTTAAATATTGTACGAACTTAATTAAGGATTTAATGAAAATAACAATCACCTAAAGATAGAACAGAAATAATAATCACGGATCGGAATAGTGCCGGCACGCGGCCTACCTTGGTGTTACATTTTTCATCACACTTGCTGTCTAAGCGCGCCATTGCTTGCGCGCGTAGCGGGAGTAATAGAAAAGTGAAATTCCCTAGGGAGTAATAGAAATATCAGTACGTCATTTAATAGTATTATGTCTTAAAACTTATTTTTTTGTCGGCAAGTGTGATGAAAAACATTGTGTGCATCACGGTCGGTAAGCGGAATCCTAACGGCGTCGGGCTTCTAACACTCTCGTTAGTAATTCCGTACTTACCTCCCTTGTTGCACAATGTACTATTATTTAACATCATCTTTCTCTCTTTAACATTTTAGTATTCTATAATATTATCCTTGTCACACTTTGTCATAATTTATAACGTTATAAAACAGAAATAACATCCAATGCGGGATCACCATGAGCTGTTATTCCGAACATACTTACCAACATCAAGATAAAAATAGTACATTACGACACAAGTGCGAAAAACATGAAATTCGAAACGAGTGGCGATGTTTTAAAACACGGCCGATAAGGAGTGTTTTAAATCGACACGAGTTACGAATTACGTTTTTGCACGTGTCTCGTACGACGTTTTTAGTGCAGATGGCCCTACGAAGTTTTGGACCTGACGTAAAATGACACACTTCTCGCACTAGAGCCTAAAAAACTTGAGCGTTTTACTTGTGTTTAGACTTGTGTCATAATGTACTATTATATGAAATAAAACTATGAAAACGGATAAACTCGCGTATATTAACTAATTTTAACTTCATTCCGACGTTTCGAACACTTTACATGGTTCGTGGTCTGCGGATGACTGACAATGGAGGAAATTTGATAGATCTACCTCCATCAAAATAAGAAAGATAAGTACAAAACTACCCACCAAAGAAAAATTACTAAACCACAGACAATAAATTTTAAGGGTGGATGTACATACAAAATTTGCAAATTAAGCTAGTTATTCATTACAAATATTTTCAGAATGAAGACAAGATACAAAATAAATAATCTACGCCGGTTCTATCCCTACGCCACTGCCTGAGAAGTATTTCCTTCCTTTGTATGATTGTATTGTTAGGAAGGTATCCCAAAATTGGGACCGGCAAGAAACTCAGCGGGACAACTCTTTTAAAAAAACATTTGTAGTACATCTTAAGATCAAACAATTTTGATTAATAAGGAAATTTAAAATAATTTTGAAAAAATGTTGCCAGTACTTAAAAGGGGGGTAATGGTCACCACCGCCAAATACATCAGCCTCACGGTTTATGTCTAGACTGTTCCTTTATCAGATGAACAACTGGATCCCAAGCTGGTGGTAGAGAAAAGCTTCTTTCCATTCTATTAAAGTTTGGATATTTCATTATCTCAATAGCCTCACGCAACATTCTAGGAATGTTTCTCTTCTCCTTAACGAGAACCAAAGGCTTGTCAAACTTAATAGAATGATTCGGTCCATCACTGACATGCTCCCAAACCGCAGACTGTTGTCGACGGTGCTTGACATCGGCTATGTGTTCCTTCACCCTAGTAGTGATATTCCTCTTTGTCTGCCCAACATATGAAAGCCCACATTCACAGTCCAGCTTATACACTCCTGCATTCAGTAAGAGGTGCTATACTTAACAGGTCTCAGAATATTACTATTATATGGTTTTATCTTTTGTGGCTGTTATGGCTTATTTATTAATTCAGATTTCCCGAAAATAAATAAAATATTATCATGGTATAATCTCGTAAATATTTACCTGGCTGGTGGAAAGCCGCATGTGCGCGCTCCTCACGTAGCCGGGGTCGGAATACAGTTTGTGTATATCGACGCCGTTTTCCAACGCGATCAACTTTAGCCCGAGGAGGTGGCGGTCGACGCCGAGACCTTGCAGAGCCTGAAACGAAACGAAAACATGTGATTTGTAATAGAATTTAGATTTGTAACTTTTTTTTGCACGTAAAGCCCAAACTATCCCACCACGCCAGCTTTGGGTCAAGTTGTTTGCTGGTTAGTATACTGCAAACGATAGAATTCTTGGATACAGTTGTCTGATCTAAAAACGCAGTCTGTAACTTTTCATACAATGTGTGCCAGCATAGTGCGCGCGAATTGTACGGACTCGAGCGAGCACGAGCGGATGGTCTCGGTGCGGCCTATCTAGTCTGGGACGGAATACCGTCTTTAGAATCGTATGAGTCGGACTCGGTATAGCGTCGAAAAAAGCCATCTTTGAACAAGCAAATGTCACTAAGTAACAAATACCTACTTGAAATAAAGCTCGTATCTCAGTTCTAATTCGATACTAACATACGAGGTTGCTAAAAGTAATGACACTTTTTATAGTGAGCTTTGCTTGTCAGCCGACGCGGTTTTGCTGAAATAAGACTTAATATTATTTTTAAAACTTAATATTCTGCATTCACAGATTTTATATACTTACCGCGTCTGGGAATTGAACCCATTGAAATAGGATAAATAAACACCTCCTGTTTTATGCTGCCAATCGAGACTATGCACCTAAATAAATAATTCTTCTACAGTAACATAGTATCTCAGAAGACAGGAATAGGGTAAAATTATTAAAATTAACGATTAAAATAAAATTGCATGAAAATTATTTTTTGTTGTTCATACCTTTAAAAATAGCTACTTGTCTTACAAATCTATGAAGTGAAATTATTACTCGCTATTTAAAAATAAGATGGTCTCTTTTTACCAAAACAGTCTATTTTTAAAGTAGGTACTTTCCCTTCATGTCCCATAGTCTTGGGACATCCGGTAGTGTAACATGTACCTATATACGTACAGACAGTATTATCTACTCTGGCCAACGAGCTTTTCAGTAAAAAGGCTGCAAATTAAAAAAAAATGGGCGCAAAGATTTGGCTGTCCATGGAAAATTGGAATTTGTCGCCTTTTTTACTGACAAACTGGTTGGAGAGACTATACTTGTGCCTGACGTAGAAGTGTTTAAAAAGGTACTTTTGCTTGGACTCTACATATTTTAAAGAGTCTGCCTGCGACCACGGGTGTAACGTCATGCCCGAAACGTCAGGATATAATTTAACGTAAGTTTACGCGATTAAGACCCGTTTGTCTTTAAAATATGAGTGATAATCGTGAAAGTTTAAATCAATATATCTACTTGGGCTACGTTGAGGTTAAGGCTAGAAGAAATGAAAAAAAAACTTGTTAAAAAAAGTATAATTAAAATTGTAAGCGCATAACACAAAAGATGATACTTATTTATATTATAAAATAATAACAGTGATTACTATTGATTAATACTTAATATGAGTAACATGTTTCTCGCCGGCCATGAGAAATTGATTTATCCAAGTAAAGAAGGCAATAATACAAAAAAATCACTTATACTTAAAATTAGCAGTCATGAAAAACTCCCATAACATCTTTTAAAATTTTATGTTCCATTTACCAGTAAGGAAATAAATATACCTTTAATAAAATTTTGAAGCCTATCGAACCCTATAAATGATCACAGTTTTTTTACAATAAAGGCATTCTGTAGCACCGACTTTTTAGAGACTTTTCCTTGTGCGGTGCTTTGCTACAAGAGTGTACTGCATTATCTGCACTTTTGAAGGATTTTAGCGAGCACTTTTTACAGTTTAGACTGTGTGCTTTTCAGTAGAACGTCGTGCATATCTTGCAAGGACTGTTCCAATGCGCCCCGGTATTTGTCGCAGCTCGTCTCGGGGTTGTCGTTGAAGGCTGACGTGGCGAAGTTGACGTCGTTGTCGCGCGGGTTGTAGCACGTCGCGTACCCGTTGCTGACTAGCGGCCCGTAGCACATGAACCCGTCACATTTACACGCCACCTGTAATCAAGAAACATCGTCAACACAAACGTCTGTAGGTCTACTGCTAAATTCAAAAATTTTGGGCGTCCCTGTCACTTCGAAGGCGCCTTGGAGTGACAAAGATGCTAGAATAATACCCGCATTCAAAGGTCACAAGAGACGGAACTGTCAACGGGCAAGGTAGAGTTCGGTGCGACGTGTGCGTATATTACGAACGAAAGGCCAGTTGCATCAACATTGGACAGATCGATCGATGTCATCCAGCAGTTACTATGAAACTTCCCATACCATACCACAAAGTTTAGAGAACGATTTAACGGTGATCAACGATTCGGTGCAACCCTATTACCCTTCCTTACTCTTGCCATTGTCCAGCCACGTTACAAGCAGTTACGCTGTCGACTTTTTTGCATGGAAAAGTTTCATAGCTACTGAATAAAGGTGAGCATAGGGTGAAGTGGTGATTAATATTTTCAGATATCTATGATTACAGTCCGTCAGAGACGGGTGGTTATTTGGTACAACTTGCACTTATTTTTTCCAAGAGATGGTTCTCTAACGCAAACGGTACTTATTGGGAGGTGACAGGCCTATGACGCGTCTTTTCCGAGACGAGATAAACTTAACTTTTATCTCAGTCTAACTGGAATGTATAACATACTATAGGTAGACATGTCTATTAGATAAGGACGCGCGGGCCTTGTGTTCGCAATCGCATCAATCATTTCAATTGCCAATAAGGGGGAACACCGAACGTATTTATAGGGTATGCACACGGAAATAAGGTTGGAATAAATTGTATGATTGCTCCTAGCACATATCTATACGACTAATATACGAGTAATGCACCAAGGAACTATCAATCGTCTATTACGTTTACAAATAGGCAAATTTGGCAATAGGTAATTGTTGGCCAAAACTCTGCAGGTAGGTATAGAAGGGTCCTCTACTAGGAGAAAAGTGTAAAGGCCTAAAGGATATTTAATAATTATCAAAAATATTGTACGTGAGTCAATCACTTTTTTTATGTCACTCGTTGCCATGGTTACGTTCTTCTGGGTCACCCATCACAGTTTAAAAACATTCAAGTTGAGAAAGCTTTGACTTTTTTGACAGTTATGTGGCCCTTGCAAGGTGGGTCATCCACTCATCATGATAGGGTGTGCATGATACTTTCGTCTAACAAACTATCCCACTGTTGTCCCCTGGGTGATGTGACAGAATAACAACAAAAAAAAGTGATTGATCCAGTCTAATTAATTAACTGTTTAATGAAAATAAAAATTACGATTGTTTCCATTGTTTTACGACACTTAGCCATAGAAACATATGGTTCGTAGCACAAAAGTGACGTCGTTTTGTTTTCATTAAACCTCTCATCTTCTGCACATTTTATTGCAATCAACCCTAACGATAAAGCAGAAATAATATAATCGTGTTAATAAATTCAAATTTACCTAAAAAAAAAGAAATAGTATATTAATAAATATCCTGGGACATCTCACACAAATTGACCTAGTGCCACGGTAAGCTCAATAAAGGCTTGTGATGTGGGTACCAGGCGACGATATATCTAATAGATAGATACATATAGATACTGAAATACATCCATAACCAAGGAACAAATATTTGTGATAAATAAATACACAAATAATGCCCTCGCTGAGATTCGAACCCGGAACCTCCGGCTTCGCAGGCAGGGTCCCTACCAACTAGGCTACGGAGGCTGACAAATATTTACCTGGCTGGTGGAAAGGCGCATGTGTGCGCTCCTCACGTAGCCGGGGTCGGAATACAGCTTGTGTATATCGACGCCGTTTTCCAACGCGATCAACTTTAGCCCGAGGAGGTGGCGGTCGACGCCGAGACCTTGCAGAGCCTGAAACGAAACGAAAACATGTGATTTGTAAGTTTTTTTTGCACGTAATAACTGTACGATGCGCAAACTTTCCCCCCACCACGCCAACTCTGGGTCAAGTTGTTTCACATCACCTGTTGTAGTCTACTGTTAGACGTAGGCCTCTCCTATTAGCTATGCGTATAGACGCATTAGGAGGTAAATGCCCATAATCGCCACGCTGGGCAAGCGGATTGGCGATCGCAGTATTGTGCCCACTATGATGACGCTGCTGCCCATCATCAATCTTTTATCAAATAATGGTCAGTGACACTTCAATCCCTTAGTCGACTCTTACGTCACCCGCAGGAGGAGTTGGGGTGCTGACAAATGTATTCTTACTGCCGTCACCACACGGCGCCGGTTACTATAATTAAGTACCTATAGTATAGTAGTAAGTATGTAAGTTGTTTGCCAGTTACTATACTGCAAGCGATAGAATTCTTGGATCGAGTTGTCTGATCTAAAAACGCAGTCCGTACCTTTTCACACAATGTGCGCCAGCCTAGTGCGCGCGAACTCTACGGATTCGAGCAAGCGTGGATGGTTTCTAGTCTGGGACGGAATACCGTCTTTAGAATCGTATGAGTCGGTAGTGTCGAAAAGGTTAACTTATTAACCTACCATTACAGTGTAATCCTTATGCGCGTTGATAGCGCTCTGCATAGCCGCCTTCTTCTCCTTGGCCGAGCGCGATGAGTCCAGCATGGTGCGCGCGAACTCTATGGACTCGAGCGAGCAGGAGCGGATGGTCTCGGTGCGGCCGCCCGCGAACATTCGCGTCGCAGCGGACTCGTAATGGGCGCCGGGCGTTTTGTGCAACCTGATATTTTGTTAATTAATATCGAAGACATTTTAACACGTTCAACATTCTTAAACACAACGTCTGTGATCAAATAAATATTATTACAATGACGCACATATGTGATCAAAATAACGTTAAAATTCTTATGCCACTGCCGTAAATCAAGTAATTACTCCTATATGCCAGGTATATAAAAATACGAACGTTTTAGACAGCTATTGTGTCGCTGACATGGGATTTCAATGTTTTCGGTCACATATGCCTGTCACTGGAATTCAATGTTATCATTTTGATATGCATGGTATTAGCAACCAGTGAAACAGTACCGGGGCGAACTTATTAAAAATGATAATAAGAAAACTTCTATCTTTGCCTTTCCCTCCTTTTCCAATAGTCATTTACTGATTTCACATGGAGGGGGAAACAGACCTGGGTCTAGAGGCTCTCCAAAGCAAGTGGACACTGAACAACTTGCTGAACAACACAGGGCTTATCCCCTAAAGCAATTAAAAAGCAAATAGGCACTTCCAGCAAGAAATATGAAATTCGGTAACAAGGAACATAATAAAGTCTAAGAAAAATCCCACGACCGCAAACTGGTGAAGCACGCAGCAGTCTTTGGTAATGATTTATGTATACAGAACTTGGATAACTAGTCAGTAACAGGATTATTTTAAAGAGGTTTATTTCTCGTAAAGAATTATAGGTACCTAACAGAATAATTTATAATAATTCCGCCAACACAACTGGAGTTTGCCTCGATAGTAGCAGTCTGGTGGGTTAACATACCTGTAAAATGCATACTGCATAGCCATCTGCAGATAGCTGTCCGGACTCAATTTTTGTGACTTGATGAAATTCTTCCCATACTTCTCATAGGTAAAGCAGTTCAATTCAAGATTATTCACTAATCTGTAATCAGATAAAACAGTATAAAAACTAACATGATAATCACTTGTTACCACTGAAAAGTGAATGTTTTACCATATTACCTCATACGCGTCATAACTAGGACATTTACAACTAAATTTTCAACATTAACAGTAATCATACTTGTCTAAACTGCCTTTTGCCGTTTTGATCATGCCCGCCACCTCGGAATTCACATTAAACTTCAACAGTTGTGGGGGTTTCGGACTTGAAGAAGCTGGTCTCCCTGCCGCTTTATTCTGATCTCTGCAAGGCAATTTAATACTTATATACCGGTTGTTTGGCACATCGAAGGATATTAGAAAGAAAATATTTTTTTTTTATCTCATTTCATGTTTGAGTAAAGCATTATAGATGCCGCGTGCCTCGGCTATGAAGTGTCGGGTTGCCGGCCGAATACTATCCGGACTCGCTTCGCTCGGCCGTCTATATAATTCGGCCGGCAACCAGTCACTTCCCGGCCTAGGTAGTAATGTACTATTGTACGCAGAATATTTTTCGCATATACAGAAAAATAAATTCTGAACTCTTAGTGTGTTCCTAATTGCAAAGCTCACTAACGAAATAAGCTTTTTAAAGCTTTTATTCCCTTGTTGCATATCATGGGAAACAGGATAAACAAGGCTTGTTTATTTTACAATTTGATGACCCAGACATTAATCATATTTTCTCTAAAAATTATTTTGAATTATGTACATTTTAATCTTACATGAAATTTATGAGGAAGTCTGTAAGCACGGCAATGGGTTGACCTTCGGCCGGGGAGTGTTCGTAAGTCAATCCTGTCACGCCGTCAGCGCCAACTATAAACTGGAATGCAATCAATGTATGCTTTAATTTATAACTGCAAGAAGACTTTCGTACATGGTAACTCGCTAGCTCGTAAGGAATATACACGGTGGAATTTAATCGGTGAACAGGAACCCATTTTTCTAATTCAGTAATCGATGACGGTCACGTTTATGTATTACTTAAACTCCTGCCGCCCAGACAGTAATATTTGCCAAAGAAATTTGGATTGACATTGTAGGAAATAGAGTAAAATTTCTTTTGTATCAGGAGACCTTTTTATAGGTCTCTGGGCGGCTAGAGGTTAAGTGGAACCAAGTTTTTTTTTAGCATAACAAATGTTTATGTTGAAATTAAACTTTAATTAAAATTTATTGTCACCCTACTAATGGTTTAGTCTGAAAAGTTTAATACCTCTTTTCAAACTATGCATCGCTCTTATTTTACATAGGAATAGAGTCTATCGCAAAAATTAAAGCATTTGAGAGGTTATTTCTATGGCTGATAGTTCGATATCAGCAGAAATTAAACTTTTCAGACTAAACCATTAGTAGGGTGACAATAAATTTTAATTTCAACATAAAAAAATTTTATGCTAAAAAAAACTTGGTTCCACTTAAGTACTACATAAACGTGACCGCCATCGATTACTGAATTAGAAAAATGGGTTCCTGTTCACCAATTAAATTCCACCGTTTATAAGAGCCATGTTACAAAAGTTTTACCAACTAAGTTACTACGAGTAGGTACAAACAAGTCAATCATACAATATAATTATCATTTACCACAAGTAGTACTTTCATTTTATAATAATGCGTAAACTCTTTACTGAAGCGTGCTAAGATTCTGAAATTATTTATGATATTTAATCATTTACCACTAGATATTAAGGAAATTTCTGACATAAGAAGATTTAGATGGACACTGTACAATTGGCTATTAGTCAAAATATTTTACAACATTAAGGATTATTTTAACTTCCACACTAACTAATGACATTTCCTATTTTATTATTTTACCAGCTTATTTTAACTGTTTAATTATGAATAGTAATTGCATGACATTTAAATAAATTGTTCGAAATAATCGCAACTGTAATTGTATATATTTTGCATGCTATGCTAATACGGCTAAATGTGTGATGCTTATTATAGTTTATTATCATTATTGTACGAACTATTGTAAACCACATTTAACGCAAATAAAGAATTATTATTATTATTATTATTATGTAGCTCAAATATGATCAATAAAACCACTGTCATGAGATAAAAAGGAAATCCTAGGAAACAACTAGTGAAAGGAACTTCAATAAATAGTACTCCAGAAATTAGTTTACCTTTACCTTGAATTTAATTCCATGAATTGGACATAAGTATGCTGAGTGGGATCCATTTTGGTGTTGTTTTTAGTTCAAGATGTATTTTAATTTAAGTTTACCTTTTTACACCAAATAAATGAATTCTATGCTATTCTATTCTATAAGTATGTATTTCATGTACTATACCTGTACTGTCTTGTCAAACCACCGATTCCCTCCATTGAGACCAGCACCTCCTCCATGGATAGTTTGAGCACCAGCAATGTTTTGGCGGCCATTTTTGTCAGACGCCTTCCACAGTCCTACCGGCTTATCCAAACACAGAACCACTAGACTTGATTGAACATCTTTCAATAATTCTTTGTTTTGATTGTCTGAAACACATTATTCACTATTGAAGCAGGGTGGTGACAACAGTGTGAATTGCAAATAGATGAATCATTTTTACCTTTTATCAGTACGTCATAAGCCTTAGCCCAAGCGTTGCGATTCTCAGACGTGAGAATACCAATACCATCTTGCGCGGGAGTATTGGACAGCTCTATCAATTTCTGCAACTGTTGCACAATTTGATCTTCATTTAGAACTTTATCATCTCCTCCCCACAAATCAACATGGAAAATCTGGAAATTCAAAATAGTTAAAATAGTGCATAAGTAAGTATATCCTAACATCAATAAAAAATAGGATTTAACAAATACCGAGATTATGTAGTATATAAATTTGCTTACATGGTTGTTATGGATGATGGTAACATGTTTGCTGGTTGTATTGTATGATAATGAATCTCTCTTTAGACCTGGAATCCTACAAGTCCCAAATATTTTCTTATACTGTTGCATATCCAATGGGTTTTTACCCATCATCTCAGTAGGAATTTTGTCACTGAAAATAATTTCCGATTATTATTGACTATTATGAGATAAATAGGCAAAATCCCGCACTATGAAAACCTGAACAAGCTACAAAAATAAACAAGATGGATAAAATTGATGACACTGGTGGAAGGACAAAAACCTAGACTACAAAGGAACATATAATTAGAACTAGATAAAACTAGAAATAATATTAAAAAAATAGTTTAATTTAAATTTCATTTCATTTTAAACTTCAAGATTTCATAAGTTTTATGTGCAGGTATAGTGTAAAAGTGAATAAGCACTAATGTATCCATACAATTTTTTGCCAGTCCGTCTGCAACAATGGTTATCACGATATGCTTGTCACATCAGTATCATAATTTATTCATTGGATTAAGCAGAAAATATGAGTAAAAACTATACAATAATAGTGCTTTGTGGAAATAATGTCAACATGTTTGCATAGGATGTTCTATTTCTGAATTATTTATAAACAAAAAAATTAACTACTATGTGCAGAAAATTCAAAATATATTGAAAAGTTATCTTACTTGTCAATCAAAGATTTATAATCAAGTGCAGCAAGTAAAGTTTTTGCCGCATACTGTAACTGTTCCTGCTGACTATTGAACTTTCGGAATGGAAAAACTAGCCCTGGGCTGGAATACACTACAACAGGATCCCGGTACTCCAAGTAGGCTGTGTTAAGCCACCACTCCTCAAGCCAATTTGTATGCTGTTGTGCCCTTTTCTCTAACAAATTCTGTGGAATAAAATATCTTGTTTACTTTGGATCAGAAATATAATAGGTACTGCAAAAACCAAACTGAAGCACTTCTTAAATATATTCAATTCAAAAAACTCTAAATAAAAATAAATACCTGCAAATCTTGTCCAACTCCAGTAGCAAAGTCTTTAGCAAGATTACATGTAACATCATACTCTTCGTTGTTCAAATGTGGCTTTGCTGTCTTCAAGTATTTGCTTAAAGTCTCATCTAGCTTTGGCACCGGTAGCCGTGGAAGTTTCTGGGCAGTGGAGTAGGTCTTGGCAGAAGTCAGGTGAGTTGATAGTTGTAGTGAGCTGATATATGGCTCTAAGATAAAGGCATTATGTCCACACTAAAACAAAAGTTTATAAACAACTGACATTAAAACTGCACAAGTTTAAGTGCCATTAAAAAAAGTACAATAATTGCAATCTTAAGACTACTTACAACTTTATGTACTCCACGGATCATTGTATTGTGATGACTGCAAGCATAAAAAATACAAGAATTTTTTATTGAATCTCAATCATCTGTCATCAATGCAAGTGGACTTTAAACTGTGTTCTAATGATAAACAGAATCAAACATCTTCAGATTGTAAGCCAATGATAACAATGATATGATTGTTCGTAAAATTCTAATAGTATTCATTTCAATGGGATATTGATGTAGGTATATTTCTCAAGAAAGTCGATATCATTGATTAAATGTTCCGGTCAGTTACTGTCTTCTAATAGGAGCTCTATTTTAAGACTTAACTAGTTAGTTTAGACTGTGGCCCGAAGTCTGTTTATTTGGAATACTACATTAATTTTAAGAAACTTACTCAGATATCTATGATGTGGCAGTCGCTAGCTAGAATTTAGACCTATTGTATTCAATGCAAGATACAACATTCACTTTTTGAATGTGAACTTGTTGATCTTGCTTGTGAGCTGAGCTGACAAAGTGAACTTTCCAACGAAACGAAACACGGAACTTGTTTTGTTTTTGACAAGGCGAGGACAAAGTTGACAGCCGGTTCTGGGGTGACTAGATTTTAAATTTATGATACCGTCAAGAGTACTATTCTTTGTCCATGTAATGATTTTATTTTTATTATTCATGGAATTAATCCGTGTGATGCACTTAAAACCTACAATCATTTGTCTTAAAACAGATTTAAAATTAATAATCATAACATGACACCTCCGTGGCACTAATCGTAATCAATCCAATCATGGAGAAAAATATTGGATTTCGGAACTTAACCCCTCGTATGCGGCCTGTCAAATTAGGTTACTGAAAAAGTGACCTTGACACTTAAAACAATAAATTGAAATTCCCACGCACGGATCCGTGCCTAAGCATACGAGGGGTTAAGTCTATCATTGAAATTGACATTGACAAGCAACTTCAAGCAAGTAATAGAGGAAGAGGGAAATAGACATGAAATAGACGATAGCTCGACGATAAAATCATAGACTTATTAATTTAATAGACCGAGTCTATTATATCTGTGGGTGACGCCAGCAATGCCTGTCAACGATCTTTGTTTGGCTATACTAGTGCACCTAAACCGCAAATAGTAAAAGTGATTAAAATAAAGCTTTTCATGTATATTTCTGTTCGATAAGTGCACGGAATGTGATAAAAGTGATGACTTGTGTGGTTCCATGGTGTAAAAACCGCCAGGGTTACCTGAATGAACAAAATAAAGACATTACGTTTCACCGGTAATTTAGTTTTGACTTGAATTTTAAAATTTCGAACCTTATTAAGGTAAAAGTAACTGAAAATCTTATTCAATATTTGTTGCCGGATACATGTGTGTAGCTTTGTGAATTAACCATTCGTATTTGCATTCGTAATGTAATTATAAATAGTGGGATTCAAATATTTGTATTGCATAGTGTTGTACTTAAGCGATCGATCGTGATATCGATAAATCTATTGATAGCCAACTCAGAAAATGAATCGATGTTTTTAATTTCCAACAGGTTTCCACAGGACACTGAACAAAGGCTAATATGGGTCAAAAATATCAAAAAGGCAGACGACTGGTGCCCTAAAAAGTATTCAAAAATATGCTCCGCACATTTTTAAGCTGTTGTTTCAGGCAAGGGCGTACCCATAAGTGATTACATTCTGACGTAGTACCCACCATATTTGGTAATCATCCAATGTCATGTCAACCAGAAAGTAAAGTAAGTTTAGTTTAATAATGACACTCATGTGATACTTGTGTAGACTGATTAATTATAAAGAAGCCATCATACGAAAATTGTTAGGTATGCTTTAAGGGATGATAAGTTCCGTAAAACATGTTATAATGAGGGTTTTCTGAAATGCCGTTCATCAGGGCGGCAGCACTGAGGCGTCAGGTCCAGAAACTTGTCTAAATTCTCAGAGCGCCTATAGTTTCGTGTTTAAATGATTTGTACAAGTTAATAAAATTATGTTAAAAAAATAAAATGACCTTCTTCTAGTTAGTTGTTCTTTGAGGCTAGGTAATTGTGTTTCTTAGCGGGACCTTACCGCTAAGTGGCGCCAACTAGTGGCATACGTTTTAGACAGAACACTTCTTATGACATTTGACATTTTAATTAAAGAAAATATTTCATTAATTTTGTGATTTTATTTTTATCCTAAAGTGTAGATTTAGAAATCATGACATATTAAGGATCGCAGAAGATCGTGATTCTGGGTAGGAAATAAGGTTTATTCGCACTGTTCATCGCTACCTAATTTGGTAAAAATATTATTATTGCCGATAAAAGCATACGATGAAGACTGGACAACACTAATAGTAATGACATTTTATCTAGTCAGGTTGGTAGCATTGTTCAAGAAAAATTAAGAAAATGGAGTCGGTGATATAATTCACGACCGAGTAGAACTACCTTGTTTGTCTCTTTTTCCTTATGGAATACATACTGAGATGGTAAAGGATGACAATAGTTTGTTCAGGTATGTCTTAATACACGGAATCTTCCCTATATTTTATCTGTGGATAAAATCGTTTCGAAGTTATCGAAGGATAGAGAGAGAGAGAGAGAGAGATTGCTGATGATTTTGATATTTTAATTTGACAATTTTTGGATAAGAAATGAAATGTGTTGCACCGAGATAAGACGACAAGGTTTCATAATTGTTGGTTGATAAATTAAGTACAAAAATGGCTCAAGTGATGGTTCTTGATTCTATCAGTGAAGATTTATTTGTTTGTGGTACATGTAAATTAGTTTTTAATTCACTGGAACCGTTCTTAGATCATAAAAAATTGCTATGTAGTGTTGATTCTTGTCGAGTAAATGAGTCTACAGTGAATGAAAGTTTATCATGTGAACCCATTGAAACACCATCATCGCAGAGCACTGAATTACAGCCCTCAATATCCACAAAATCTATAGCACCTTCAGAAACTACCTCCAATGAAGAACCAGTATCATGCAAGTTGTGTAAAAAAACATTTAACAATATTCGGGACTTTATGGCGCATTTGAAGACTCACACTTATAGACCATATCAGTGCCCTATATGTGGTCGCAATTTTCTTCAAAATTCACATTTGCAAAGGCATATTGGCTCCCATAAGGTCTGGCCTGATGGCCTAGCTGAGACAACTCCAAAATCAGCAGAAGCCGAGCTCTTAAGTTACTCATGTGCTTATTGTGATAAAATATTACCAAATTACAGTCAGTTCAGGCTACATTTAAAATTACATTTGTGTCATAAAAGGTTTAAATGTATTCAGAGTAATTGCAATGAATTGTTTTTAAACATTGATGACCTTTTGCAACATGTTTCCAATAGCCACGAAATAACAACTTACATATGTCATGTTTGTAACCAAACTTCTAATACACTTGAAGATATAGCTGTTCATCAGCAGACCCATGCAGAACCTGACAAAGATGTACCAAATAGTGATATACCAAAACATAAGTGTGCACAGTGTGATGCAATCTTTAAAAACCCAGAGAAACTGTCTTTGCATTTACTGACAGAGAACCACAAGAAAGTTTGTATCCATTGTAACAAGATATTTGCTAGTGATAAAAGATTGAGGTTACACTTGCAACTACACCGGAAAAGCAAACCTTTCCAATGTAATGTATGTGACAGTAGTTTCATTATGAAAAAATACCTCTCCTCACACATGTTAAAGCATGGTAACAAACGATTTGAATGCCCCATATGCAAGAATACATTTGCAAGGAAGGACTTGCTTCAACGGCACATGAAGTCACATAAAGCCAAAAAGATCTTTAAATGCCCATTTAAAGAGACTTTGGATTGTAAGAAAGAGTTCAGCCGGAGTGACAAGCTGAGGTCTCATGTGAAATTCCATACAAACCGTCTGTTGTTTGTGGATCGAGGCCCTCTAGAACCAGTGACAGAAAGTGCTGACACTGTAGAAATATGCATAGTACCTTTAGATGATAATATTACTACTGAAATAACTGAATAAACTATCAATCAGTGAATAATATGGCTGTAATTGGATACAATTTACATTATGAATTGCACAATGATTTCAGGTATGTAAAACAACACCAAGTATGGCTTCATTGTAGGTATGGATGGTAAGACTATTATCCAATTAGCTACTATTCTTCGACAATTGTCCAGTATTGATTCAACTTCAACATACTTGGGTGTTGCACTCTAGTTTAACTAGTTGTTTGATCAACTCATAATGTTTTTCTGTGAAAAACTATTCTATTTGATATTTGTAACTAAATGTTTTTATGTGGTTCATGTATGTGGTGGAACTGAATTATGACAAATATACTTATTTATTTAATTAATTTGCATACAAATTTGTCTTATTTTACAGTCACGCCAATTCAGAGTGACGGATCAAGTGTACCTGGATATCCAAGATGAAAGTAAACCTCTAGGACGGGTAGTTATTGGTTTATTTGGTGATCTGGCTCCGAAGGCTGTAAAGAACTTTAAAGTGCTTGCTACAAAAGGAATCAAGGGAAAATCATACAAAGGGACCTCATTCAACCGGATCATCAAAAGATTCATGGTTCAAGGTTAGTAAGAGTGGGGACAAAACATAATAATTATATTAATTATGATTAGTACTGTTGATTACATTTGTTTGAGGATTTTGGATCAAGATTCCAAATTCCACATAAAAATGTAATATATTGCTTTTCCCAATTCTGTGAACTAGACTTTCATAGGTACTAGGGATCTCAGGGTAGACTTCTGTGGTCAGTATGGACGTATTGTTCGCCCTAGGCATGCGGCCGCTCGTGTTTTCGCATCGGTCGAGGTACGTCCACACTGACTGAGCTGCCTTACTTGCAATTTTCTCACAAGGTTGCTCATTCAGTGTGACTGTGGACCCGGTTGCCCAACATTTGTTCAAGTACGTCTTTGTGTTTATAGGTGGGGATGTAGTGTCGGATGATGGTTCAGGGTCTATCAGCATATATGGCGAAACATTCAAAGATGAAAACTTGGATACCCAACACACCATGGCTGGTTTTGTTTCCATGGCTAACAAAGGTAAATTTAATCATACTCTTAAGGTTTTCTTTATGTACCTAATTATAGGAAGTTGTCTGTGGAAGGTTATTATCAACCTAGCTGCGTAATTTTGGTACAGTCACGTCGAAAAATATGTATACAGTTCTGAACGTATGCCCATGGTATAAGGATCAAAATTGGTAATATATTTTTGCAGGCGACCGTACCAATCATTAAACTATAAGAAACAATTGATATTTGTCATTTCATGACAGAAAATTTCTATCAAAGATTGTATCAAAGATTCTAACAAAGATATACTTATTTTCTACTGAAGTTATCTATATTTTCTGGCTAAAATGTATCTATTGAAGCTATTAATAAACGTACTGCTGATAGAAACGGGGCCCGCAATTAATTTAAAATATTTTAGAAATAAACAACCTTTGTAATTATTGTTTCTTTGTAGGAAAAGATACGAATGGATGTCAGTTCATAATTACAACAACGGGAACACCTTGGCTGGATAATCTACACACTGTAATAGGGAGGGTAAGGTTTATTTTGATATCATAGTCAGTTTTTGATTTAGGGGCAAAGCATCAAACCCCTTTGGTTTGGGCAAGCAAGAGTATTTTGTCCGTTTCCTTTGCTCCTTTTTTAACTAAGTACTACGAGTACTAAGACTAATAAGATCGCGTGGCGTCAGTGGCACGATATTTGAGCAAATCTGAACTTTGTTTAATCCTAAGTCCAAACTGTGTGAAGCTATCGGCTGTAGCGCGCCATGGCGTCGATTGCTGGCGTTAGCACGACTTTGTGATGTCGAACGTTGATACTTGATAGGCAAGGCATGTGCATTTGCACCAACGCACGGGAAATATTGATTGTAGTACGTGCTAATCGCCAATATAAGTAAGTTCGTGAACTTTATGTACATTGTAATAATTCGACTGGTGTCCCTTTTAACCTTTTGGACGACAACGACTGATATATTGGCACCGCAGGTTCAACGCCAAAGACTGATATATGTATATGTAAGTCAAGATCAACAGAGCAATATAAACCTACACGCATGATCGTAAAGTTCAAATTCAGTTTTGACATTTTGTTGACGTGGCGTCTCAGTGACAGCTTTTGTATTTGATGTGGCTTCGAAAAGGCTAAATCGTTCGGCCCCGTAACAGTTCCGCTAAGTTCTAATACTATGCCCATCAAAATTATCTGATCGAACTCCTATGAAAGTGACACGCATGTTTGTCCTAAAAGGTTGTAATCCAATGCCGGCGACACAACATTTGTGTCAAAAACGTTCGTATTTTTACATTACTGGCATAGAAGTAAGAGCTTGATTTACTCTAGTGACATAGATATATTAAGGCGAGGTAAGCGTAGAATTCCCGTTTGTTTTTTTCAGTTTCCTTAATAATACTACTTCCTTATGAAGTAAAACTTATACAGGGTGTCCCACGGCGATGCCACATGGAGGGAAAGTACCTTAAATATCATAGAGAGCGTATTTTGCTGAAAGAAGACTTTATTTTATTTTTAAAATGTAGTAATTCTGCATTCAAAGTTTTTCAAAAAAATACTTGCTTCACCCGGAAATCGAACCGACTACAATTTTTTTTCTAATTTTAAACCAAGCTTTTTTGGTTATTCTTTTAGTTTTAGATACTATGTTTCTTAAGGAAAATTGTTATTTTTTATCCATTCTTTCGAATGACAGAATAAAATTACGAAAAAAATTTTTTTTTGTTTAAAGTAGGTTCGATGCCTAGAAAAAACAAAATTTTTTTTGGATTTTTTTTAATGCATTATTATTTAATTTTCAAAATAAAATAAAGTCTTCTTTCAGCAAAATACGCTATCTATGATATTTAAGGTACTTTCCCTCCATGTGGCATCGCCGTGGGACGCCCTGTATATGTTACATTTGAGAACTTGATCTATCCCGCATTGATTAGTATTAGGTATTTAAACAAACTTCGCCCTATAAAAAACGATCCCAAACATAGGTCTAATCTCTGCATGAAAACTCATTTTGCCAAGAAACTACATAACTTTACCAAGAAAAAAATATATCAGAAGAAACGTCAAAGTCTGTGTCTACGATTAACGAGAAGAAATCATTAATATTGGAAGAATTATATTTCATCATACAAAATATGTGAAATTATTCTCCCGGATCGCTCCTGCTGTCATCTTTCAGTCCCAATCGGGACCTGTTGGAGGGAGGACGTACGTCAATTTTGCGCACCGCTGTCGTCAACCAAACTATCTTTAAGATTGGTGTGATAACACATAAAAAAAAGTTATCGTCACTGGGGCTTCGGAGACTGAATAAACATAAGTGGTGAGTGACTAAATTAATAGAATTATGTTATTCAATATATGAAACCAAAACAATAACAAACATATTACACAGTATAGATAAAAACAGTAGGATGACTACTGGTGATAAGACCATGACACATTTTGACATGACGAAAATAGTGAAATAATTAATAATGGTACCTACTCGTATCTATTAAAAAAAGGATTTTATGTCCATAATAGTTCGTTATCATCCAATAATTTTTTAAAACACAATTTATTTTGGAATTCGAATTATTTTATGAAATGTTTTGCAAGCAGTCGCACTATATTGATTTAAACTTTCACGATTATCACTCATATTTTAAATACAAACGGGTCCTATATCCTGACGTTTCGGGCATGACGTTACACCCGTGGTCGCAGGCAGACATGAGTATCAATAAAATACTACTAATAATATACTATCAATTAAAAAAGATTATGGAAAATAATGCGAATTGTTACAAAACATACCGAGAATAGTAAATTTCGATTCAAGTGCGAAAAAAAAAAAGTTTTAAAGGAGTGGAGATAAATTAAAGCACGACCGAAGGGAGTGCTTTAAATCGACACGAGTTACGAATGTCGTTTCCGCACGTGTATCGTACGTTTTTCAGTACATATGGCCCTCCGAAGATTTCGACCTGACGTAAAATGAACCACTTCTGGCACTAGCGAAAATGCACCATCTGTACTGAAAAATAAGCTTTTCATAAAAAAATTGAATGGAAAAATATACGAATGACTAAAGTTGCTACAGGGAATGGCGCCCATTATGTTACATTTGCATAAAGGGTAAATTAATAAACAATTTAAAAAATTTAAAATTTTATTTGATAAATGTGATCTATTATCTATACCAATGATATGGTACTATTTATTGTAACGGTGAAAAAGTAACCCTGTATAACACAGATAAACTTGACCATGTACAGTGATCGTACTAATAATGTGGATGACGTTAAATCACCTATAGAATGTTTTCAAAAAATATTTTTACTAAAATTGCCACTTATTATTTACGTCTTTAATTAAACGAAAGTGTCATTTGAAATAAGTAAGTTGACTACATAATGTCGTTTTTTTACTAATGTTTTAAAATACACAATTGAATGTCGAATTTACGAGAATATTGTTATTATTTACCCTTTTTGGAGATACGTGACAAAAACATGTACGTGCTGTGATCAAAACATACTAAACATAGGACCAACATTCAAATTGTCTGATTGTCTCCTGTTCGTTGCCGCCGCGATTTGGGCTCTACTTTTCACTTACGATCAGGTGGAGTGGAGCCACTTTGTTGTGCCAACATAAAAAAAAAATGCATTTTGGAGATAACACAATATATCAGAAATATAGAGCCAAAGAAAACGCAAATAGTATTAAAGACTGTATCGTTTATTATAAATACAAGTTTGACCTGGTCTAACTATTGAAATATGTATTATTTTGCGTTTCTATGTTCTGAGTGTATGGTGTGTATGTAATGTCTGGCTACTTTCCAAGGCTTTATCGTGCTATAAATATTGCCTATCAAACGTTTTTTGGACAAACCTATACAGCTGAATGGAAGATTATTTCAGCGACTCCATGGTACTATTTTAAGAAGCAATAGGTCAAGATGCTGCCCGAGTATATTATCTAAACGGAGTCTTCATGATTCCCCAATCAGGCATACACAAATAAAATGTGGTGGATTTTATGTTTACATAAAATCGGATTTTTACACAACGTTTTAGATGCCATCCACTTATGCGTGCGAGAACAGCGAAGCAGCTATAAAAATCAGCCATACATAAAAGCTTTAATGAAACACCATGGGCTTGATCCATAGTTAAAACAGGTGGATATAAATGCTCCATGACAGTTATATTAGATGTCAAAGTCAAATACACATCTAAATGTTTGTCATTACGAAGCACATGAAAGCATGTCTTTCAAAGTACGAGTTTTTTGTGTGTTATGTATGTCGTCTTTTTCGCAAAACGTAAATTTTCTTGTAATAAATTTTCTTTACTTGTCCGAAATATTTTTTATGCTTTACGTCGAGTTTCTAGGATGAAATGTGTACCTTATTAAAGCAGTAATTAGACACATGTATGTTTTTATATAAAAATGTAATATAAAGAAATATGGCTAAGTAAAATATAATTTATGATACACCCTTTAATATAGGCCTCACAAATTTTATGATAGCAGCAAGTATATTAGTATACCCTGGGTGCAACTATAAAATACAATCAATACATCTTTCATCCTGTATAAATGTAATGGATTTACTCGCGATTATTATATTACTTTGTGATATATGCAGCACGGAAGCTTAAATAAAAGCATTATCCTAATTCAAAATTAGGTACGTTATTTTTGCGTCATTTGCATGATTAGTTCGACCCCTGATCATCGTGTATAATAGGGATGATGACTGTAGTTCAAATAAATTATTTAACATTATGCACGACATAATACACGAAGAAATTATTACTAAGATGTAGATTGCAGTAATTTTTGTACAGAACTTCTATTTAATAAATTGAAAAGAACTTAAAAGAGTAGGACATTTGGCAGTACTCAAACGTGACGTCACTTTTGAGTATTTCATGTATAATTCCATAGTGGAGATCGTTTTGACAGTTCATTAAAAGATGCTGATTTGACTTACCAGTCATCATGCCTATTATATATATTTTTTGTGGACAGTCCTTATTACAAAAATTTTGAAAATCAGCATGTTTGCATCATTTTTTATGAGATTGTACGCTGATACGCATTATAGGACTGCGGATCTCTAACGAGTTTCGTATTAAATATTAATGGGATAGTCTCGCATCCGTGTATTTTCTAAATTTACCGTCTACTTTACACATGGCTTGCTAGAGCTTGCCAGATTATAAATTAATCACTTATATTATTATTATGTTACACTATGTCGTTTCAATTCACACTAGTCACATAGTTGTAGTACTGTAAATATTTTCACTATGAGTATTACAGTATCACATCATCATTGACGGCGACTGTCACGGGTATTAGCGGAGGTTGGATGACGCTTAAAACTAGCGTTGGGAGGTCAAAGAATATGGCCTTAAGGATATTTTGATCATTGGCATACGAGTAAGATTTTTTTTTAATCACAGGCGTGTCACCGGCGTCGAACGAGTTAAAGCATAAGATGAAGTGATTGATTTGACGAAATTATAAAATAACAAATGTGAACAATTGTGCAGGTTATCGAAGGGCAAAACATCGTGCATTTACTGGAACACACGCCCACAGACGTCGACGACCGGCCGCTCCGTCACGTGTTCATTGCCGACTGCGGCTTGCTGCCTACGTCACAGCCTTTTTACATCTCTGATGACCCTTACGAGTAAGATATTCATGCATTTATTACACTTAAAATATTACAACAGTTTTTTTTCGATTATCGAGCTCGGTACTACTTACTAAAGTACCTACCTTACCATATGTAATTCGTTTTTGAGATTGGGCCAGGGTTCGTTTCCGGTATAAATTAAAACACCTATTATCAATTCATATTTTAATTTATCCGCCTAAGGCCTAGTACTACAAGAGAAATATCCAAAATTACTGAAGTTTTAACCTACTCGGCAGGAAATAAACATCATTTTAGTTTGTCCGTAATGAGGTAAAACAAATGCAACTCTGTTCTAATTAGGATAGGTAGGTTTAGGGGCGTTGCACAGACAGGTAGCTATTTGGCCCTAAAAGTCGCTTATAAATATTTTTACAGTATATAAGTTTATATTATAATGTTATTAGATTTAAAGGTGGATTAGGGTATTTCAGTGTAAAAAGAACCGGCCAAGAGCATGTCGGGCCATGCTCAGTATAGGGTTCCGTAGTTATTCAAAAACGGCTGGACTGATTATGTTCAAAATAGTTTCATTTTAAAGTATTATATAAGCCCACTATTCATTATTTTTTTCATATTTTTTGGACCCACGGATTAAAAGTTATAGAGTTAGAGATCTCCGAAAAAGCCCAAGTACAAAAAAATATTAAAAATTTGGGGGTGTATTGGGGTGGCTCTTTTTTGGTATTTAATTATCTTGAGGGTCTATTCTACAAAATACTATTCAATTTTAAGCTCAGAAATAATCAGAAATATTTTAAAACCTTTATTATATGTCACGATGTTTGTATTTTTTTTGCATTTGTAGAGCTTAAATATTAAAGGCAAATAAAACTAGTAAATAATTAGAATCAACGTAAAACTTAAGTTATATAATAAAGCACATACCTGGTTGTACACAATCCATGATAGAAACTAGCACATAATCCACTTTATCACCATAAAATGAGTATTTTAAGACGGTAAAGTTTTGAGCGTATCGAACAATCATAATAACGCGTTTGGGGAACAGTAACTTCCGACTGACTTCATGCAGGTAGTTACAGGTTCAAGCGCACCATATTGATTCTGTTGTTTGGAGGGGTTATCTGACTTTTCAAAAATACTACTAAAAAGAGGTTAGTGCTAATATAAAAAAAATGCATTTTAAGCGACTTTTAGGGCCAAATACCAATCAGATTTGCTGAAAAAAATGTCTTAAGGTGCATTCAGACCAAACGAGCATGCGCTATTCTAACCCCCTGCTCTACGAAATTCGTTCGTTACACAAAACGTGATTCGTTGATTTCGTAGAGTAACCCTACTCAATCTCAATCATAGAATTGCGAATGCTCGTTTGGTCTAAATGCACCTTTTGATAAAGTGTGCTCTTATGGTTCTAGTATCGATGGTATTAATTAGTTTAAAACTTGTGTACCTAGCTGAAAGTTATAAATTATAATCATAAAACCTGATATTCACTGTCCCTCTGAAAAATTACCAAGAAGGCAGTATCTTCAAGAGTTCGCGTTTGGGTCCAATATGGGCATTGTGTATAAATTATTCTTAGTACGCTCTTAGAAACTAGCACAATTTGAAATTTCTTGGCTTAGGTAATTTTGTCGCGTACCATGAGGATGTAATAGAATATTATCTTTAAACGAATCAAATTTATAAGCGTCCTTATGGCTAGCGAGAAAGTGAGACGTTTTTACTAAACCGCACACACATGCGTGGTCAACAATAATGTTCGAAATAATATATAATAGTGATTACCGACACCGACATCCTTTTCTTACTCTGTTTAACAGCTCTCTAGGAAATTGTGAATAACGAGGTTGTTCATTGTTTCAGTTTATGGGCGTGGATTAAGGCTACAGCGGTGCCCCTCACGATGTCGTTTTCTATCTTGGCGTTCTTCCATTGGATGATCAGGAAAATGGAAATATAACTATACTGTTAGTACTTTGCACATTATTTTTAAACCAATAGAAAAGTAGGGAAGAAACACATACATCGTATTGCCAATTGAGGTACACTTAGTTTACCTTTGTGTCAAAAACAGCCAATAACTTGTATTATTTTGCATCTTTCTGAAATAAAAGTTCGTGAATTATGTATACATTTATTTAATTTAATGTTTTCGAAATGTACAATAACCGCCTTCAGCCACTTTAATAAATGCCACATTGGCCGTCTAGTGAGAGTTCTTTGACACTAAATTATTTTGTTTATCTACAATTCAGCGCAAAAACGGCCTAATGCTACCAGCATTACAGTCATATTCATAATCGTATTTATATTTAATACATTAATAAATTATTTACAGTTAAATATACTATATTATTTACTATAATTAATACATCGGCTTAAATTATTTGTCAAGATCTATACAGCTTTTGGTGAAAACTTAACTACGTTATATATCACATTAGTTGATTAGAAGTCTATAAATGAGTAACTACATAGTTATTATAAGTACCTTACCATGCGTAAAACTAACTATTTCACACACACACTATAGTTCACAGAAATAACTGGATTTAATAAGTGTTTAGACATTTGTGTTCTATTTGAAGAACTTGGCAATACCTGATAACAATTTCAATAAAATGGAAAGGATTCCGAATCCCTATGTACAATTGTGCATGTTGCTATTAAGTCCTCTAGTAAGATATTAGAACAGCGTCGCGAGTACCTCTGGTTGACAACGTCGCCTCAATTTGCTGAATTTTCTCAATTTACAAGAAGCTTAACCACATGTTCTAACTCGACACGCAGCGTAGGTTGCACCACATTCTTAATTTTTTTGATTGAATGATCGGAATGTTTTTAATAATTAATCCTCGTAAGACCCACCATACTTACTTTTCCTATTAGTAAAGTAAAAAGTACCTTGTTCTATAGATATGTTAATTGGCACGAAATTCGTTTATTTATAAAGCAATGAAACAAACGAAATTCAACTTTAATTGATTCATGAAAGATTCAAATTGGATGGCAGTAACTATGCGCATTGTAATGTACATTGGGTCTTACGAGGTTAATGTTCTTTTAGAAGAACAGCGTCGTGGGTGCGACTAAACCGGGTGCTAAAACATGCGCTGCTGCGTCGGAAGCTTTATACGGTTTGGCAACATAGCTTTCATTTACTCGCATGGAGTATGCGTCTAACACGCGCGTAAGTTTATCCTGGCTTGCCATTAGTTGAAGGATTCGGCACAAAGTTCTATAGAACCGTAAAGAAGAGCGCAGCTATCGCGACCACGACGGGCGCTAGGAGGTGCGTCGCCGCCGCATCAGGCGCACCGCGCGGCTTTGCCGTGTCGCTGCCCGCGCGCTGCGCCGACACCGCGCCGCACGCCTTCGAACACGACGACCATTCGCGGCAAACGTCGCATGCGTGCGTGGTTATTGGCTGGAAGAACACGCGCGCTCGGTGACCTGCAAGCACGTCTAAATTAATATACAAGAAATAAGAAAAAATATGGTAAGTAGTTGTGAATCAAAGGAATCTTTACTAGACTGGATTATTAAAATGCCCCACGTTGGGCGCCAGTATATATTTTTTGTTAATGGAGTAATTCAAAAATACGATGTTTATAATTACATACAATGTTGAAAACTACATAAAAACTGTAAAACATTTTAAAATATTTAGCTATTTCGAGATTTTTCTAAAAAACCGGTTCCGATCCCTGAAGACGGTAACGTAACGACGTTGTAATTTTATTATAAACCTTCATTCGTAATGTCAAAGTCGACAGTTGCTATTTTCTACTGAGGTTCGAGATGAAATGTGATCAGAAATATAAGTAAATATGATATTTCTTGAGATTTTAGATGGTAGAAGATCAGCTGAACGATTAAGTTAACCGCTCGCACGCTCGCAGTCTGTATTTCCACTTTCAGCGCGTTTACGATCAATGAACAGTAGAATGTCGTATTAAGCGAAATGAGGGGATTGTCACTCGGCGTCTCCGCCGCGCCGCTATCTACAAGTACATGGTTGAAGCAACTTTTTCTGTTTGTTATTGCTATAGTTACGGTCACCTGAGTCACGCTGGTTTTCATGGCAATAATAGACAAGAAAAGGTTCATTCCCCACATATACATGTACAAGTATTATCAAACCGGAATCAGAAAGGGATTCGAGCGTACTGTTGACACAACAAATGACACAAAATTTACCGAGAAAAGAGTTGTTTATAGAAGTAGTGAGTGATTAATTAATCTATTGTCTGTAATTCTTTGCACTTAAACTATAAAAATATGAATATAACTATGAATATATCCAAGATTGACTTATATACTGTTGTGTCAACAGTATTTTCGAATCCCGTTCTAATCGCGGTTTGATAATACATGCCGCGTTGACCGAACTCGATCTGGACACATCTTATGTATACACTGCATGCAACATCGTAATAGGCGAAACTGACTAGAGTCGTAGAGATCCTTGAGCGTGGCGACACCGGGCCGCTGGCGCGCCACGGGCAGCGCGCGCGGCGCGGCCAGTGTAGCGCAGCGCTCGCCGCGCCCCGCCACCAGCCACGCCAGCACTGCCGCCCCACCCTCCGCTAACCGCGCTGCCGTCACGTGGGACGCTGCCTGTAATCAAATAGATTCAAATGGATCATTTTGTTTAGGGCCTACGTTACGCCACTTACGCTGCAAAACTATCCAGCGACTGAGGGCTGTTATCTCTCTCACTCTGACCTGGCGCTAACGAATGTAACGCAGATGGCATAACGCTTTCAGTCGCCGGATAGTTTTGCAACAATGGCGCGCACGTTCGCGGGTCCCACTCAGTATTAAAATCCGTCGCACGTGCCCGCATTTTTAAGGCCAATCTACATATTGGCCCAATGTGGACCAATCTAAGGGACACAAGTATGCGATGGAGCGAGATCAAGAGATTGCTTTGCTCTTCTTACGAGACGAGACTTATCAGTCGAGCGTCCGTTCCGTTCCGGGTAATCCGCGTCAGCTAGCGGAGGCCCGTAAAAAGTTTTCTCCATGTTTCTTGATTTGAACATTTTTGTATGACTTCTCAGAATATCTAGCCTTTTCGATCCTAGTAGTAGACTAGTGTACATTTTGAGACATTTTTTTTCTTCTGAATAGATTTGGCCCCACGTTGGGCGCCAAGTTTGGATTGGAGTTTAAGCGTGGTATTTTAATAAGTGTGACCACGTTATCAATAGATAACGTTATCAATCAGATTGTAAGACATTTCAAACTACTTTTCATATTAACATGGTTCTAGAGTGTTCTAGGGTTCCAATTGGTTGAGTACATATTTACCTTAATATGAAATTGTATTTATGGTTAGAAAAAATTGTTATTACTGTTCATCATCTCAGCTGGTAGGTAACGGTATGGATGCATTATGAAGTAAATGTCCACGCTACACTGTATCGTAGTAGTGTGTTCACTATGATAATGCGGCTGCCTATCATCGAATAGTCTGTGACACTTCAATCCCTTAGTCGACTCTTACAATCCCTTCGGGAAGAGTTGGTTTCTACTATTACTATGAATTAGGGTAAATAATGGCATTTTAATAAGAATGACGTCTTACCGTTAGCTCGGTCAGTGTGTGTATATCGGCGAGATATCCGGAGGGTAGTCGTACGGTTAGCAGGGAAAGCCCACTTTCAGTTTCATTGCCCTGTGCGACGAATCTGTACAAAATTGAAATATATAAGATTAGGTAAATAATGTGTTGAGGTGCAGACTGAAAATTCTAATGCCTCTCCATAAGCAAAGTATTGCCTGTGTTTGGGAAGTGGTGGAATCAAAAGTTTGAAAGTCAATTAAGTCAATGAAGTGTAAATATACCATTAGTACTAACCCTACGCAGACGGATAGTTGTAAGCGGTCCTTGGTAGACACCTGGTCAACCCTAGGGTCCAGGTTGAACCGAGGCCAAGCTGCAGTCACGTTGGTGCTCCCTTTGGTCGAGAGACCCATTATGGCCATGCCACGGCCTTCGGTCACTGCGCTGGCTGAACGCGCTGCACGAACCTAGGAACCAAACCAATAAGGAATAAGGCCCAACACCTATGTATATTTATTTCCGTTTGTCCAGTGATTTTACATAAATACCGAATACCGATTCAAAGTGTTCGTGATCAGCATTAGAAAACAAAACGACGACATAGTGACAAAATAATTACCAGTTGTGTCTGTATGACAAGTGCATTTTCGTCGTCTATGTTGAACTGTCTCGCTTCTTCAGACCCTGTGACGTTCACCGACAGTCGAAGTTTCGTAGGAGATCTGATAGCCTTTGCAAACATGGCTAGTGAATCCAGCTGAAAAAATAATAGGAATTATATTTAGAGCGTATGATTGTTTTTCAATTTATTGAAACCCGTTTATCAAAGATGTCTTAAAAACAAAGGAAAGCGTACCACATCAGGATCCAAGTCATCCTGAGCCTGGAGAAGATATCTGGCAACAGGCACCGCCTCATCGATCAGTCTTTCCGAAAGCATGGCTCGAAGACCCCAAGCTGCCGTAGAGGCTTCCAAGCTGTTGCCTTTCAACCATGGATTACGCCATTCACTACCGATCAGCTTGCGCGACCAGAATTTAGTGGTCCCTGTAAAAAACGCATGTTCCTTCAATGAAGCTAAAGGGAATAAAAATTGTAGTTAGGTATTTGTGTGCCTTATAGTGGAACATAGCTAACAAATAAAAGATATTGAATTTGAGTGTGAAAATTAATTGGGAGTGTAGGTTTATGCACTCCTTAATATCAGATATTTGATAATATCAAAAGCCAGAAATTAAATATATTCCATGTTCTGAGGTGGAATAGCAATTCACAATGGACACGCCGCCAATGTCACGACAACATCGTCAGATAGCAAGTTAAGAATATATATAGCTAGAAGTTTGTGTTAAGTAGTTGTTACTACCAGAAGCATTGGCGTAACGGTCCATGATCTCCAGTGCCGTGGCAGCTTGCGGATGCTTCGCCTCGGCTAGAGCTCCAGCCGCCACCGCCAGCGAATACGCGTCTTGTTCCGGAGACAGCGATCCGGCCACGAAGTCAGCAGTTTGTTGGACGGCACGCTTCAGGTAAAGGTCGTTGCCCTGAGATTAGAGATTTTAATAAACAGAGAGTAAGAATGCAAAACATCGGTTTGGCTGCTTGTGGCTAGTGGCAGTTCCAAAACAAGTGATACGTGCCGCGCACTGCCGGTCAACCAACGAGCAGGGGCCGCGCTATTGTTCTGTTTACCTGAGCCTGAGCAGAGAGTAAGAATGCAAAACATCGGTTTGGCTGCTTTTGGCTAGTGGCAGTTCCAAAACAAGTGATACGTGCCGCGCACTGCCGGTCAACCAACGAGCAGGGGCCGTGCTGTCCTGTTTACCTGAGCCTGAGTGAACGCGAGAAGCGCATACGCGGCCGTAGGCAACGCGGCTTGCGCATGCGTGTTGAGCCGCTGGTCAGGCGCGCGGAAGCTACCGCCCGGGCCCTGCGCGTCGGCCAGCCAGCGCAGCGCGGCCACGCCGGCTGCCGGGCCTACTGCCACGTGCCGCGCGCAGCGGGATAGCCAGCGAGCCGCTACCGCTGTCGTCCTGTTTACGAAGATGGATGATTAAATACATACTTACGTATTTAGGTACATTACTGCATGCGCCGGGATACAGAAAAGCTTAAGTAGTAGGCTGCGTAGGTATAAATATATGATTTCAATCACGCAGTAAGTTTTTATTACTCAATAATGGATGCCTCTCAACTCTCAGCCTTTGAATACCATTTTTCAAGGCGTCAAGTTCCTGATTTGCGTAGCAACCAAAATAAAATAGTTGTTTCAACAGGGTTGGCGGTTAGACCTCGATTACTCATTTGAATTAAACTTTAAAATGAAATGTAAGCCCATATCGAAAACTACATACCATACGTCGCCTGTAGACTCGTCATCCGTGTCTGGTGCGAAAGAGCCGTCAGTCCGGCGGTAGGCCATCAGGCGTTGGTAGCCGGCGGCCGCGTGAGCGCGCGCTTCACTTGTCACGGCCGAGTCGTCTTCGCCAATTGCCTACACACAATACGTCTATTAAACTTCACTTCATTTACGGTCGGCTCCAAAAATAGGTATACTATTTGATTCTTGTGCCGTTCTGAAATGTATACATATTTTTAGACGTGACTAGGTAGTTAGGTTAGGTAATATGTTTTCTAAAGTTATGGTCTGTGTTGTCTGACGGCAGCACTGAAGTATTGAAAAATAAATCTTCATTGTTTAAAAAATTGGTTGCCTGTAAAGTCGGTATACGGGCGAAAGTTTTACGTGACAACGCTCTTAGGCGGGCTAACCATGCCCGAGTGGAAGGGACGCGTGCCTCTCACTCGCTCTCATTGTGAGCGCATAACGTGAGTGGAGCGTAACGCAGTTTCTTGAAGTGTCACCCGGCAAACCAATTTATAAGACGTTGTCACGTCAAAACAATGCATTTTTATATCATATTTCTTAAGTAGTAAAGCGATGGGAAAATAATGCAATGTTCAGTTTCACTTAAATAATTGTACCAAATTTAGTTATAGGTAAACTTAAAGGAAAACAGTACCGTCATCAAATGAGGTGAGAAATAATGATTCCAAATTCCTGCAATATCTTAAATAGTTACCTGCAAGTAGTCCAACAGAACGCAAGACACCGCCATCGGGCGCAAGGCGTGCACGGGATCGGCGGCCGGCGCGGGCGCCGCTCTTGCCCTCGGCAACGCCGCGGCCAACAAACTGCCGGCCGCCAGTAGAGATACTGGACCGGGGCGCGTGCCCGGCGGCGGAGAGAGCGTGATGTTAGCGCGAGCTACGCCGCGACGCCCGTCGAGCAGGCCCCAAGATGAGATCTCCTCTTCATAGCCATCCTAGGATCAAGAAGTCTTATTGCAGATAACAAAATAAGCATTCTTGGCTTATCGGTAAGGCGTCTAAGTTCCAATCCGAAGGTCGTGGGTTCATAAGTTCATAACGTGATTTAAGCCGGCTCCAAAAGAGTGTTTTTTTTGGAACTCGTGTACGATATCTTTTGGTATTTACCATTCGCTATTCGCGAAGGAAAAATCTAAATAACGTGAGGTCTAGTTTCGCCTCTGGGTTGAAAGGTCAAATGGCAGTAACAAGGTAAATGTTACACCAGATCTTGGTATTCGATTTCCAAGCGGACCCCAGTCATCCTGAGTCGCGGGGAAAAGATTGAAGAACGACGACGAACGAGGACGAAACAAACAGACTGAGGGGTCATGACTTCGATGATGATGATAGACTACTCATAAATTGCTTACAATATTATGTTAATTTATGGGTAGTCGGAGCGCTGTTTACCTTAACGTCTATAGTCCTGAAGAGCGAAGCTGACACTCCATCGCCGGTAGCCTCAACAATGATGGGCGCTTCACCGAGTCTTGTGGCGCTCACCAAGAATGCGGTGCTGGCGGAACCTCCTGCTGGAACCGTGAGTCGAAGTCTGCGGTATACCTCGATTTCTGCAAATTATTATTAAGCTGACATACGATTCCCTACGACACTTCAAGGACGCTATATGGAAGAAGCCAATTTTCACAGGCTTAAAAAAACTACTATTATGCAATACGGAAACCAATCCTGCAGATGTACTTACTTTTAGCTGAATCGATGTTGTTTTCCAATGGTTCAAATTCAAAGTACTGCTCAGAATTGTGGAAAGTAACTTCGACGCTTGTGTCGACTGTCAGGGTGCTTTTTAAAGTAATAACGGCCGCTAAGGCTTCTCCGCGTTGCAAACTGGCCGGCAGCTCTGCGGTTATTGTTAAAGGTATGCTAGTGATGAACTTTTGAGGTTGAGCGAGTCCTAAACCGAGTTCGGGGTGGACTGCAAACGCTCCCACCAACCAGTTGCCGCTGGTTACTGGAGAAACTCTGTTTTCGGAGCCCCTACCATCATTTCTGAAATAAAAGACAATGCTACAATTTTCCGGTAATTTAAATATGGAAAAAGTGGTGGTTTCTGAAGTTCTTACCCAATAGAAAAGTTGGCTAGCGTCCAAGTAGGCTGGGGTGCAACTTTGAGGTAATAACGCGGTGTTGGTGGCGTCGGCAGGCGGCTGAAGGCGTAAGGCCCCGCCAGTGGAGGGCGGGTGCCAGTCTCTGGGAGGCTTAGTGGCGGCAGTTTACCTGGACATAATTTATTATTTATTTATTCACAAGAACGGTTAGACATCAGTTACACTTGGAAAAGTTCTAAATCCATTAACCTATTCGACAGACTTGATAGAAGTAGAGAGAGCAAATTAAAGATGTATTATTTTACCTCTAGGATCACTCCTCATTACAACACCATCCGTTAAAATGACTACTCCTGCATTCTGAAAAAAAAAGGAATCTGATGTAATGACAATGACCTATTTAAATATTATAAACTACCAAGGCTTTTGTAGTATAATATATTGTGCGAAGTAAACTCTGTTTACTAACCGTGAATACATCAAATGTAGCGTTGCCGCCCAAATCAAGCCCCATGCCGGGTAAATGGTCTTCATTCTTGAATATCGAATGTTTCAAGCCGCTAAAGCTTTCTACTTCTCGTTCGATCTGTATCAACAAAGTTATTTTAGTTTTTGAACTAAACTAGTATTCCATAAGAGAGATCAAGTCAGTAGGTACACATGCTTCACATAAACTTAGGGTGACGCGGTAAATCGTGGACTATTAGATATCAAAAGATAGTTTTAAACATAAAAGATGAAGAAAATTGAAGACGAAACTTAGCATAATCAAAAACATTAATTTCTCTCGGCATATTCTTTGTCAGGCTTTATGGATTACCGTGTGCATATCAAGCCCACTGCCCAGCCCGTCCTCCCCGGACAGGCCGGCCACGGCAGCCAGCGAATCCTCAGCCAGCACGGCGGCGTGCGCGCCCGACTCGCCAGTCACCCTCATCTCCACTGCGCCGCCTGGTCGGTAGCCTCCACCTACTGACAGGTACACCTGGAACAATTTTAAACGTTTCAAGAACATGAAGTAGTCCCTCTGTGGGATTTTATTTTAATCAAGAACACCAACGTGATCGTTGAAACTTTTGTGATTTAAATTTCGAATAGTTGTTTAAGATTTAGCGCCACAAAGTGTAAGGATCGCTTAAAATATTGTGGTACTATTTACTTTGTGCTGAAGTAGATTTTTTTGTGGAACGTATGTCGCTGACGCTAGTACGATGTCTTGGGCAGAGTCCAGAAGGGGATACCACGCCAGCAACACGCAGCCTGGAGCCATTTGTGCTTGCACTGGTATATACACGTCCACGCTTTTACGGGCTGGGCTGAGCTGGAAGATGAAGTATATCATTAGATAGGTATAAATATAATAATTTATAGGTTTAAGCCTCGAATATTACTTAATCAACTTATAGGTCGGTAGAGGTCAAATAAAACTTACATCTACTGTTTTCGCGATGATGATATCCCCTCGTCCTATAACAGCATAGTGCAAGAGATCCATGCGTTCGGTTGAAGATATACGCGCCCGCATCTCGCCTCCGACCGATGTATCTCGCGTTAGCAGTTCAACTGTCAGGTACTGTCCTTTGGATCCAGCCGATTTTATTACGTTTATCACACGCTCTGTGACCTCCTTATACTTTACCTGGAAGTTTGAAGGACATGTTTAAGTCGTAGATGGAAAATCAAGTTGGTAGGTTATTTATATGAAGAACAATACTTTCAAAAACATCTCGCCATATGGCTTTTACAGTGTGATTAAAACCCTGAACCTGACATTATAATTAATGTTGTTGAGAAGTCTTATTATTTCGAAACGTCTAATTAAGATTAAGCATGCATTACCACTAAATTGAGGGTTAAAGCGGCGTAAGACTCGGCAGGCGTCAAAGTGTAGGTAGCTAAACCTTTCTTCAATGGTACTGTCGTCACATTAACTGGCGCTCCATCATCCCATAAGCGTTCGACCGTGACATCGTCATCTATGTCTATTATTTGACCCGATGGATCTACCACTTCGATCTGAAATCGCCAAAACATAGAAATATTTTAATTTGGCGCCACCATTTTTACTGCTGTATAATATTTTGCCCATATCCTAACTCGTACCACAGTTTTAACTTGTTTTAGGCTTGCTTACCTGGACAGTATATGGTAACATAGGTCTGAAGTACTCTGGCGCAGTAACTTTGAGTCTATAAGGAGTCCTCAACAAAAGAATTCTGGAGGAGATATTTTGTCTAATCAGCGTGTCTTTTTCCTCCAATACGGCTTCAACTACTAACGGCCTTGCTGCATCTTCTGCAAGGTCTAGGTCAGTTTTTAGGTCGTACGTCACTTCAGTGGTACCGTTGAATTCGACAACTTTTCGAGCAGGGTTCGAGAAAACTGGCTGAAGAATGTCGGAGAAAAATACTGCATACGCGGATAGAGTAAGCTCTCCTCGTACGGGCAGACCAGTGAAATGGCTGAAATTAACAGAATGTAAGTTAAAATAAGATCTGAAGGTCTACAGTACAACAGTTATTTAATTAGTTTAGTGCCCTATTTAAATGTACAGGACCATAAAGAAATCAATATACCGGGTAAATTGCTAGTAATTGGCCACGTTATATACAAATGAACTCTATGTACTTATAATTAGAAAACATTTTGGAAGACGGAGAGTGATTGACATTGACATGACATATCGTTTTAAAATAAATTCTAACTGTAAGCACATAGAGTTCATTTTCATATTAGGTGTCCAGTTACTGGAGTGTGGCCAATTACTAGCAATTTACCCTACTCAACATTAAAACATTGTGCCTTTTATTTGTAAATTCCCGCATATTTATTTAGATGACGCCATGCCATCCGTGAATAATTACAATAACAGCAAAAAGTACATGAATGATAGGTACCTACTTTTTGTTGTTTTTTGTGCAGTGTTAAAGTTATTAAGACTGAATATTAATTTACACTGATTCTAAGAACTGCTATATAAACCAAATGGGTCCGCCGAATTGTTGTCGAAACGCGTTTCCAAAGCTTAACATTCAATCAAGGAATACTGTGTAACTCTGCGGAATAATGAGTTTTCCATCATTGTTACGATTGTTGACAGCTTTCTCGGAGAAAATGGAACTCCTTTGTTAACAATGGGAATTTATTATTGATGTTTGTTTTCACTTTAACCCAGTCAATACTGTGAATTTTTTGTTTACGTGTTTAGTGCATATAATGAAAAGCATACCTAATATCTACGTACTTTTATTATTCTTTATGATCTTATTGTTAATAGCTAGAACTTGTGTTATTTGAAGATAAAATTTATGAAACGGTACAAAGTAGGTATTAGACATGAGCGCCGATGGCCAAATAGCCGGCGGCGGCGCGCCGGTCAAAATTGATCGGCGGCGGCGGCGAATCGGCGGCGTGGCCTTGAAAACAGTTGTTCATAGAGTTCATAGCAAGACCGAAATTTTGTATAGCAAAACTCGAATTGACAGAGGGATTGACTCAAATGCTCTTTAACTATCGATAAATAATTGACACTTAACAATACATCATCAGCCTATCGCAATCCACTGCTGGACATAGGCCTCCCCAATTTCACGCCACCGTCTTCGATCTTCGGCTGCTCGTATCCAGCTCCTGCCAGCCATCCTGCGCAAATCGTCGCTCCACCTTGCCTGAGGTCGTCCTATACTACGCTTGCCGAAACGCAGTCTCCACTCAAGAACTCGTTTACCCCAACGGTTGTTGGTTTTACAGCTAATATGGCCAGCCCACTGCCACCTACCACTTCAGCTTGCTAATACGGTGGGCTATGCTGATCACTTTGGTTCTCTGCCGAAGCCGAGCATAGCCCTTTCCGAAGCTCGCTGAGTGACCTTGAACTTGTGGACCAGCCGTACCATCAGTGTCCACGTTTCGGCTCCGTACGTAGGGCGCACTGATTGAAGACTTTTGTCTTCAGACACTGGGATCGACAATGTAAAGACTCGACGTACCTAGCTTTCCAAATGCTGCCCAACCTAACTAAATTCTTCTATTCACCTCATCCTCGAAGTTGTTTCCTCCCATCTGCAATGTTTGCCCGAGCTATACATATCTACCTCTCGTACTTGCCATTAATGTTGATGCCACGTCCTTTCCAGGTCAGTGTCTTAAACATGTCCTCCATTGCATTTGAGAACGGGTTGCGATTAAGGAAAAGTCCAACCGCACCAGTGTGGATATGGAGGCATTCACACATGAGAAAGGCGCGCAGGGCGCCTCGGAAAACTCTATGTGGCTCCGCCGAGCTAGTTAATTCTTCCTTACGGGTCGCAACACCGAGTAAGGCACTCTATGTGTCGCGCCTGCATTACTCCGCCGTACCCGATGATGTTGTAGAGTATGTCCGCCGGAAGACTGGCTTTTCGCTGAGGGTGCAGCAGTTGTGGTGCGCGTGCCGCGCCCGCTGCAGGATACCATCGTGAGTGCAAACTTCTGGCCGAAGAGCGTCGTGTTTCGGCAGTTCCGGGGCAATCTGCCGAATTCTACGTCAGATCAGCCGACGCAACGGAGCTACGTCGTTACGTTGTCGTCCAAATTTAAGTAGTTTTTATATATTATTTGACATGTAATTTTTTTATTGGCAGTGACTTGGTTTTTACTGTTATGCTGTGAACTTATTGGAATAAAAATAAAACAAATAAAATGAATGTGGTCCATGGTGCCGTATCCGCTTCGAAATCCAACCTTCGGGTTGGAATTCGTCGAGTCTCCGCGCAAGACGGTTCGTGACACTCTTGGGAACAGCTTATAGACATGGCTTGGAAGAGAAATGGGTTGATAGTTCTTCGTAAGGGTTTTGTCACCGTTTTTGAAGAACAGGACGACCATACTTGTAATCCATGCCTCCGGAGTTCTCCCTTCAAATAGGACAGCGTTAAAAAGCTTTTGAAGCTCCCTCAGTTCGGGTTTACTTCCTGCTTTTAACAACGCTGTTGTAACACCATCCTATCCAGGGGCTTTTCCGATACTGACTTCTAGCAGGTCTTCAGTGTAGTGGTGTATCAAAGTGGGTCTAGAATCCCTATTTTCAGGATCAGGTCAAGATGCATGCTAAGTGTATAATCGGCCATAGACGACTCCCACTTCGGAAAGGACTGCCGACTTTGAAGTAACGACTTCTTCACGAGCTGTTGTCAGCTTCGTGAGGTGGCTTCTTCCTAAAGATTGTACGAACAATTTTGACCACCGGTTCTGACGATCGCTCTTTCAATCGAAAGAGTATTGGAGCACCGGAGATCGTGTCGTACGTGCTTACTGATCTCTCGGTTTAGAGTCTGTTTCCCTGACCAAGAGACTGGTGGGTTTTCACGTCGTTACTACATTAGCCCTAACTGCCCTAAGGTCTCCCCTGAAAACTTTGACTTTCTGCCCCTGCGCTGCATTTCCCAAAATCTCGTACCTTCCACCCCGGGGATGCGAATCACATCTTGAAGGTTTTGGTTAACGTCCGCTGTGGTTTCCGTCGTCAAGAAGAAACATTAAGAGTATATCTATTGGTTTTAATAACTACTAATACTATTATACGGAGTACAACCGAGAACAAGAAAACCAAACATGGCTACTAACTTAAATGGATACATAATATTGTGACTTCCAGGCGTATACATGTCTTTGTATTCAACTGTACAACTATAATATTTGTCAAATCTTTTCGAAATGTGATATTTACAACAATTTTAGCTATTTAAAAACTTTTAATCCTCAGTATTAAAAGAAGAGTAATATTTTGATGCCTCATCAAGGTCACGCCGATTCCACGCCGGTGGCGGCGTCGGCGGCGGCGGCGCGAAGTTTTTTACCGGCGGCGGCGGCGCGCCGGCGCGGCGCTCATGTCTAGTAGGTATACAAATAAAAGCTATAACATACATCATTAAAATATGATTAAACCTAAAGTACCGAAACTATTAGGTATATTAAAACTAAAGAAACTAAAGTAATAAAATACTTAGAACTAAAACTTAAGTAACCTGGGTATTTTAGATTATTCTATTTTAGACCTATTTATTTATTCGTTATTATTGACAAGATATTTTACAAGAACCGAACAAGTGTTATTCCTATTTCCTATGTTTTTTATTGAGGTTAGTTCTTGTATGTCAGCATAATATATGTGCAGTAATAATAATAATAATAAATCATTTTATTTCGGATAACAGGATCCATAGAATACAATAAATTCACATACAATTAAAATTAATATTAAATTAAATTACAATTAAATTACATATATTACACCTTAAATTTTATTTTATATTTTAAATTTAATTAAGTTAACTTAATACCTATATGGACATTATTCCAATGCCTCGCAATGGGACAGTCCAAACTGCTATCAATAACTCTCAGAATGCCGTTGCGGCTCCCACGTACCCGGTGCATGATTGAGGCGACTCGCTTCCTGATGATGGCGTGAAAACCGTCCACCCGCGCCTCCGCGAACATGGCTGAAGCACTGCAATACCTTGGCAGCCCCAACAGCATTCTGAGCGTATTGTTATATTGCACCCTTAAGGCGCTAACTGCTCTCTGAGTATAGTCCACCCACAGTGCAGTGAGCGTACTTAGTAAACTTAGTAATAGGTGCCACTTTGTCGCCAACCATATCGACGGGATTGCTTGTAAGTTAATAAAAATTGTCTGAGCCCTTATGATAAGCGTCAAATTGGGACCCAGGGATCGAAACCGGTTTTTTAGAAAAACCTCGAAATACTTAGCCAAATATTCTAAAATGTCTTGTACTCCTTATGTAGTACTCGATAGGTATGTTATGTAATTAACAACATCGTATTTTTAATTTACTGCATTGATGAAAAGAATATATTGTATACCGAAGAACAAAATTAGAACAGTTATTTGTATGAAGAAAAAACCGGTATCCGATCCCTGATGGGACCTATTTACTCAAATGCAGATGTAAGTAGTAAACAACGTCTTTTAATCATAGCTACTTACTTAGCGGTGACGTTTATGGTGAACCGGCCCGCACTGAACAACACCTCTTTAGGTAGTTGCATGTTCATCTCGAACTTCGGCATTACGTAGTCGGCCACTAGTATCTGTCGCGAATACACTTGATTGCGAACCTCCACCTATAAGATAGACATCATTTTGAACAATTTATTAGTATGTAGTGTAATGTGCATGTGCCTTTTCTCGCATAAAACTTTGCTCGTATTTTTTTCATTAGAATACGTACCTATCGAATACTAAGGCCCTTATATATATAATCACGATTTTTTTTTGAAGCTCAGGATATTTTTTGCTTTCAAATTAGATACCTAACAAATATAACTGATTGGAATATGTATCTCATAATATATCATTTAATGATGTAAGGTATAGATACATATAGCTATCCAATACGTAAGTAAAACGTAAACGCGCAAATTTAATTACACTTCAAGAAACAAAATCTAAGGCCATCACCGAGTGGGTGTAAAATTCAAAGTCACGATAGCTATCTATGTTTCCGCTGTAGGTGTAGGTACTTCCTTACCTGTATAGTCCATTCCCCGAGTGCAGGCTCATCAGCCAACACTAATTCGTCGGACAAAATCCCTCTGTCCAAGGAGACTGCCCCCCATTCTCTTACAGGAGATCCTCTCGCGTCCATCACGCTCACGTCTATCGGCATTGACAAAGGCAGCAGATACCTGCGGGTGAGGTCAATAACCGTAGTAATCACACGTAATCTTACGCGTTCTATCCATGTGTTCCTATAGCTTAAAAGCAAGCAAGTTGAATGCTCAGCGTTTCTTTGACCTCGATCTATGTAGAACTATGAGCGGTGCGAGAGCGTATTTATACTGGATGACCTGTGCATCGAACGAGCTTATGCTGGATAAGCAATAGGAACAACACCTTCTGGCTTCTCATCGGCAAGGGTATCGAAAGCGAAAGTGTCTTGTGTTACGGTGCTGATGAAATTTATACGAAGAAACATTGTTCATTAGATACGATTGGCTAACTATTTTAGTAGGTAACAACATAACATTGTTTGTTTCGAAGTCCGAAAGCTCAATTAATCTTGTATACATAAATACTTAGTTCAGTAAGTAGGTTTTATCCTACAGAGTTGCTGATACTGTCCATATAAATAAGTTGTTACAATTCATTTCAGATTTTAATAGGACTGACGCTGAAGCAAACAAATAACTACTGAAAACAGGTTCATTTTATTACTATTAAATTAATAAAGATGTTTACCGGACCGCCATCGGTATATAGCAGTAAATCATCACTAGGTACATAATATAAAATAAAGTCACTTTTACTGTCCCTATGTCCCTTTGTACGCTTAAATCTTTAAAACTACGCAACGGATTTTGATTTTAATAAATAGGTAGAGTAATTCAAGAGGAAGGTTTTATGTAGGTGTAGGTATAGTACCCGTGCGCGTGGCGGTCGCTAGTTTAAGATAATTTAGTTAAATAGGGAAAAATAATCTATAAAATAAATTTATATTACAAATGCGTACCTACTCGTTTCTGAAAACAGACAAAACTGAACAGGTTCCATTCAGGAAAGACCCAGAGTTCGTCGTTTCATATCGACGGTGCCATCGTGCTTTTAAAATGATGATAACATTTCAGAATTTTAGAATCGTTTCACTTACTTATCGAGAGCGACAACTCTGAACTTGATGGTGTCCCCAGGCTGGTAGACCCGTTTGTCGGTCTGCACGAAAACGCAGAAACTCCTCGGCTGGTAGACCAGCCGCGCTGATGAAGAGAACTGGGCGCCAGACCTCGACTGGGCTATTAACTCGTAGTTACCGGGCCCGGGATCGTCTATCTGGGAAACAAAGTAACTTTTTAAGACGGGCTATATTCTATAGCCTTTACTTTATTTTTATTATAGACAAAAAGTAACTATTCCTAATCACAAAATGTTGAAAAATAAACTTGTGTGAGACAACATGAAATAACAAGAAGAGCTACCACGATCTACTAATGCGATTCAATTTAGGACCTAATCTGAATCGCAATGTGTCAGTTCCATAGACTAACTGTCAAAAACTGACAGGCCGAACCTAAACTGAATCGCATTTAAGAAATCGTGGTAGCCCTCCTGAAGAGCATATTCAGTGATAATTCAACTGACACACATTTTTACCAAACCATTAGCAAAATGAAACGCAACAAGTACCTCAAGATCGACGACCCTGGAGGCCGCAGCCTGAACCTGCACCTCGCGCCCTTGTGAGTAGGGCTCCCCATTGGCCTTCCTGCCCTCGACGGCCACATACAGGCTCTGCGCCCGGGGTCCGCCCGCGACCGCAATGCGATACGCGCTGTATGGCCGGAGCACGCGCGGTCCTATCACTGATATGCTGTAGGGAATTACAGGACGCGTTAGAAAAGTTACGAATCCTAGATAATAATATTGCGTATGCGATTATGCTGTAAGAAATAAAAAAAACAAGAATCAATTTATTACCCGATCACCGCGGAATATCAATAGTGTACAAGTCAAAGTGGGAAAGACAATTCAATCTTGAAATTATTTACTGTCGTAATCGTTGGTAGTGGCTTGTTGGGGCATTGCATGGCGCATAATCACAAAAGCGATCGAACACGAAGGAACCTTCAAGTGTTTAGGATTACATAACTGATGGGTACTTTACTACACAAGAGTTATGGCTCGTTTGTTACACACTGTTGACATATGTATTTAGTAGATAATATTATGTAGCATGTAATAAGAATGAAGAGGAGCATTATGAATGCAAGTACAGTGTGACCATTCCTATCATTGTATAGGTAAAACATACAACGACGAGACGAAGCACTAGTTACAATAACACGCATAATTAAATGGGTGTAACTTTGCCCCTTTAATGTTACACCTTATAATATCCCCGAGAATTTTAGGAACCAATTTATTTATTTATTTAAACTTTATTGCACAAATAAATAGTACAAAAGGCGAACTTAATGCCGTAGGGCATTCTCTACCTCAATTTAGAAGGTGCGTACCCACAATATTTTTCTAAGACAATTAAATAACATTAAATTAATTAGGAGTCAAATGAATAAATCGACCTTAAGAAATGTTTTAATATCCGCATAAGGCCCAAAAACTTACCATTGTATAGCAGCTGGAGCAATCAGACTTATAAGAAATATGTGAAATACGAGTGAGCACATTATTCTGAAACAAAATATTAATTATAGGTACATATTTACTTTAAGACGTCATAATAGGTTAGCATAAGTTTTATTTGTCGGATTAGATACCTACCTACCACGAACCACGATTGACGTGTTGCCTCTCTGTTAAAATATTTATACATGTCTATACATCCTCATAACCCTCATTATCTTCATTAGGCCCGACGATCTACTTGAAAGTAAAAAAAATGTCCATAACGACCCACGACGTCACCTTTTTCTAGGGCCAAAATTAAAATAAAATACCCCTTTTTTAGGTTTTTAGGGAGCCCAGTGATATAATAATTTCACTTGTCTTAAAATAGAATATGCCTTACGAGTATACATGTGTATCTGAATATATACATATATTACTGTTATAGTCTACCCTGTAGGTATCTATATACCGACATAAATAGCTAGCTACAGCCTCCCACAGACCCACATTAACAGTCACCTTCACCTCTGATATAATACAAAGGGTACCATAACAATCATAATACTATGCCCTTTGGATTTTTCCGATTATTTGTTGTTCTAATTATCTTCAAAATGGATTGATCGAGTATCTAGTAGTACCTACCTAACTATACAGGGTGTAATCGTTAAGTGTGGCCGGGCCATAATTCCGTAAATATAACAGATATCAGAAAACTTTATCGCCAACTGATATCGAAAGTGCGTTACCCAACGAGTAAAATTGCATTACAAACTTTTTCTAAATAGATGGAGTAATATTAAAAATACTAAGTTAAAATGCCCCCATACATTTAGTATAACGACTAGCCTTAAAAAATGGCGGGTGTCATAACAGATAAAACTATTAGAGATTCGTTATTTGTACGAATACATTTTAATAAAATAATAATACTACCGTTTATGAAATAATCAACCTAACATATATGGGTGGTGGCTCAGTAGTTTAGACGTTTGACTTTCATTCCGGAGGTCGTGGGTTCAAACCCTGGCTCGTACCAATGAGTTTTTCCGAAACTTATGTACGGAATATCAGATGATATTTACCATTAGCTTTCGGTGAAGGAAAACATCGTGAGGAAACCTGCATACATCCACGAAGAAATTCAAAGGTGTATGTGAAGTTCCCAACCCGCTTAGGGCCAGCGTGGGGACTATAGCCCAATCCCTCTCATATATGAGAGGAGGCCTGTGCCCAGCAGTGGGACATTATGTAGGCAAAAATATTAATCTAACATTTATTCTTAAATAAAAAAATATTCGTATTAAACTACTCTTTGAATGAACGGTTACGTACCTACTAAATGTGTGGAAGGGTTTGAAGTTAATATTTGAGATATTTCTGATTTTATTTCAAAAAAGTTATTAGTGTAATTTTACTCGTTGGGTAACGTACTTTCGATATCAGTTAGAAGTTTTCTGGTATCTGCTATATATTTACGGAATTATGGCCTGGCAACACTTAACGATTACATCCTGTATATAATGCACAAATATTTGTGTGGTTTCTACAGTAGTCATCCAATACGAAATAGTGAACTAAGGTAAACGACGAGTAACTTGTAACTGACATTGCTGACCTAAGTATGGCACCTACAACCTTATTGTGTAATTTTAACGTAATTGTAATGGAAGTCACAGATGGGTGTCCTCTATTGGGCATTAAGGTATCGAATATTGCCACGAAAAAAGTCGCATTATTCCTATGCTAGTACTCGTAACGTAGTAGTGAAGCTAGTTGTGATAAACGTTCTAGTTTTGTTACATTGATCCATAAGCGAGATATATAGTCTCTATATATCTGAGAATCCCATCCTATTTGAATTAATTAGACTATTGCGTTCCAATTGAAGAATTGATTTGTGATTTGCATAAAGTGCTATGCGTATAATATTACTGCTGTTTCTGTCTGTATAAGGAAACTTAACAGCCTTCTGAACGACCATGCGTGCTCAGAACTCGGAATGAACACGCATAATGGCGTGCTTCATATTCATTTGCACATTTAAAATAAATTCGGTTACGATGCCTCTGAAATACTATCTTATTTGTTTGTCCGTGAAATTGACTTGTATTACTTTTCTGAAACAAACCGCGCGAACTCGAAAGTTTACTGTGGATGTTCCTAGATACTGTATGGATTATAGTTTTAAGTATTATGTATTCCATCGTGCTGTTACCGCTGATTTGATTCAATGTGAGTAGGTACTTATGAGGCCTTCTTATCTGATGGATTCCTAATACGGCCTCTATAGCTCCGTGATTTTTGTTATGATTAAGGCCATAACTATGTAATTTTTTTTGGAATCGACCCTTACCTACGTATAATTTGTGTGTTTACCACAAATACTCGTATTTGCATCTTGATCATTAGGATGGATCGTTTTTTTTATTTTTGGATAATCATAAAATAATCTTTACGAATCGATACTATGCGGCTAGAAAAACAAAAAATATTATGACCATTTTTGGATATTTTATCCTTATGGACCCCATATAGAAGCCCGAAGATCAGCCTTATTTTTAAGGTTTTTTTAGGAAAACTCGGATGAGCAAGTATATTTTCTGTTTTAATTTTATGGATAATCATTATAATCAAAATAATATTGTTTTTCATAAATTTAAGTTTGTGTGATTTAATTATATGAAAATTGTTCGCAGTATCTCCAAAAAATAATTTTCAACTTTGAGGCTCTTGGGACAGTACTTCCCGAATGATTATCGGAAAAAGATATATTGTTGAAAAAGTTACTTTTTAGACAGGTTATTCCTATACGTGGCCCGTATCAGAAAATCCTGAAAAAAATTTTGGTCCATACATTGAAGTATTAAAAAAAAAATTTTTTTCTGATTTTTGGAACCGCGCGCCGATAGAATGATAGTCGTAAAAAGTAACAT
>JALPQI010001745.1:0-111948 GCA_025490895.1 Thaumatotibia leucotreta | reverse complement strand
AAAAATTTGCTCCGGGGTAAGTGGAGCACTGTTTCACTTACCCAACTCGACTGTAATTATAAATAATTCCTCAAATGAAAATAACAGGACAGTGAGTCTATTGACTTTAACTTAAAAAATACTGTTTTATGTATTACCTACATTTTTTACAATAAAAATACTGTTATTTCTTATTTTAATTCAAGATTATTTATTTATTTATTGCTGTAACAATACAAATAATAAAATTAAAAGTCACTTATTTAGACGCGCTCAATAAACTAAAATGAAGTACCAGTCGCGATATGGCACTTATTTTCTTTTTATTTAATATTACACTACAGGATACATATTTACAGGTGCCCACCAATAGTACGAGTAGCATATTGGGAGTTGTTAGGTTTGAGAAGTAAATATTGTGAAAATGAGACAAACCCAACCGTTACCAGGCTCGCTGATACTATAAGTTGTGCTGCTCATACTTTTAACCCATCTTTGCAATACTTTTTATTTACTCACGATATTTTATGATGCTTTTAGTATAAATATACGTATAATACACAAATTTTTCCATTTTCACGAATCAATTGAAAACCCTAAAATCCACTTGAATTGAATTCTAACCTGATTTACTTCCGTAATGGAATTCCTATATTGCGGAATCGCAAACCAAAGTTATGCAATGCAATTCCCTCAGTTTACTAAGACTTTAAGTATGATAAACGCCATTTTCAGCAAAATCGTAGCGAGTCAGCTGTAGCTGCAGCTAACGGAACAAAACGAGTCGCTTAAGGAATTTTAATTAAATAAGTTTATTCTAGGCATCGACGTACAATGACTGAAAATTCAAAATGATTATAATTGGTTTAGAAATGATTAGTACACTTTCTCGACGTTGGTGGACTCACCGTAACCTAGTTATTCTCTTTATTCTTTTGTTTTTTGGCTGTTTATAATAATATTTCAGTCTATTTTTAACCGACTTTAAAAAGGAGGAGGTTAACAATTCGTCGAAATCTTTTTTTTTTTTTTATGTATGTTCCCCGATTACTCGAAGACGCGTGGACCGATTTGAAAAATTCTTTTTTTGTTTGAAAGGGTATACCTTCTAGTTGGTCCCATTGTCACCGAATTCTGATCTGATGATGGGATCCTGGAGAAATCGAGGGAACTCTTCAAATGTTGTAGGCACACATGACATTTTTCATTTCTTTTCGAAGACTAATCAAGTATTTGCGTCTAGTCATGAACATTTTAAGTTGGTGATCTGATGATGGAAGGTACAACTCCTTAGCAATTAGGAGTTGGGGGATAATTCTTTAAGTATAACATATTTCATGTATTTTGGAAGCTATTCGCGTATTTGCGTTTAGGTGGTCATCCTTTCATGTCGGTGAGCTGATGATGGAAGGTACAACTCCTTAGAGATTAGGAGTTGGGGGATAATTCTTTAAATATAACATAGTTCATATATTTTGGAAGCTATTTGAGTATTTGCCTTTAGGTGGTCATAGTCTCATGTTGGTGAGCTGATGACGAAAGGTATAACTCCTTAACGATTAAGTAATTCTTTGAATGTAACAACTGTCATACATTTTTGAGATCTATTCAAGTTTTTGCTTAGTAGTTATGACATGTTGGTTAGCGGTTAGTGATTCTTTAAATAATATAGGCATGCTAAGGCTTGGAAGCTATTTGAATATTTGCCTTTAGGTGGTCATCCTTTCATGTTGGTGAGCTGATGATGAAAGGTACAACTCCTTAGAGATTAGGAGTTGGGGGACAATTCTTTAAATATAACATATTTCATGTATTTTGGAAGCTATTCGAGTATTTGCGTTTAGGTGGTCATCCTTTCATGTCGGTGAGCTGATGATGGAAGGTACAACTCCTTAGAGATTAGGAGTTGGGGGATAATTCTTTAAATATAACATAGTTCATATATTTTGGAAGCTATTTGAGTATTTGCCTTTAGGTGGTCATAGTCTCATATTGGTGAGCTGATGACGAAAGGTATAACTCCTTAACGATTAAGTAATTTTTTGAATGTAACAACTGTCATACATTTTCGAGATCTATTCAAGTTTTTGCTTAGTAGTTATGACATGTTGGTTAGCGGTTAGTGATTCTTTAAATAATATAGGCATGCTAAGGCTGTTACCTATAATCTTTGAAATTATTCATACCTACTGATGATACACTGTATATCTCCTCGATAATGGGATAATTCTTTGAATATTTAAGTTATCCAGTTCAGGTTTTCTGGCCTATTACAGTGCAGTGCATACTAAATAACGATTTTACACTACTAAAAAGCGTAAAATAAAATATTTTAAAATAAAAATAAAACCGCCTTCAAAAATTCGCCCGAACTAAAAAGTAAAAAATAATTTTATTTCCTACTTCTTAGGATTTCCTACCCAAACCTTTAAACCTAGGTATCCTACAGGTATCCTACAGATTTCTTAGAAGTCGGTGCCAAGCCAAATATGTTCACTTCGCGAGTATATGACCGTATTTGATAGATTTTTGTCTATAGTCAAGTCATAGAACTTACTGTCACACCGGTTATGCTTTAATCAAAATGACTGAGGTAGATCATTCTGTTGATAACAACATAATCGGACTGACAGTAAGTTACAAAGCTCTATCTAATACGAGCATACAGGGTGGAAAGGGACGATGTTCCATCCCGCTACCGACCGAGTCTACCAACCATTACGATGAACTTTCACTATGGGACCAACATCGAAATATGATTTTAAAAATGTAACCCCTCATACAAAGTGAGTGATTAGTTAGAGTTCAATAGTATGGAAAAGTCAATTTTCCATGTACGCTTTCGATGTTGGTCCCATACTGAAAGTTCATCGTAATCGTTGGTAGACTCGGTCGGTAGCGGGAAGGAACGTCGTCCCTTTCCACCCTGTATACCTATGAACGTATTTGGCTTGGCACCGACTTCTAAGAAATCTGTAGGATACCTGTAGGATACCTAGGTTTAAAGGTTTGGGTAGGAAATCCTAAGAAGTAGGAAATAAAATTATTTTTTACTTTTTAGTTCGGGCGAATTTTTGAAGGCGGTTTTATTTTTATTTTAAAATATTTTATAATCTACTCCTTTCATGTGCGAGATGGACTAGACCTTAGTCTCCATATTCGCCTAAATTCGTCGTTGCGCCTGTAAAAACCGACATGTGGTGGATTTTAATTTATTCAGTTAATACTCTTTGTGTATAGTTGCTACGTTACTATAATAATAAAAAAACTTACTTGCACACAACCACTGCTTCATCAATTTATAAACCAATTTATACAAAATCCCGAAACTATGCCATCCTATATCACACAAGGTCGTACCTACTTACTGCCCAAGGCCAGTGATATTACAAATCCCTCAAATTACCGCCCAATTACCTGCCTACAAACAATTTACAAAATTATAACTGCCTGCATCAGCGAAAGCATATATGACCATTTAGCGCAGCACAACTTACTAAAAGAACAGCAAAAGGGGTTCAGAAAACACAGCCAAGGGTGTAAGGAACAATTGATTATAGACACCGTAGCTATGAAACAGGCATTTAAAAGGAAACGGGACATACACTTCATGTACATAGATTATAGAAAGGCGTTCGACTCTGTACCCCACAGCTGGCTCCTTTACATTTTAGGTCATTACAATATTCACCCTAATATAATACAGTTTCTACAAACTACTATGAAAACATGGCAGACCACCCTTACTACGAAACAAGACGGCATTTCAATTACATCAGAACCAATTAATATCAAGAGAGGGATTTTTCAGGGGGATGCGTTAAGTCCATTGTGGTTTTGTATGGCCTTAAACCCACTTTCTGAACTGCTTGATGAAGCAGACGTAGGGTTCACACTCAAATATAGTTATAACAACCACACATTGTCTCACCTTATGTATGTGGACGACATTAAACTTTTCGCAGATGACATAGAAAAACTTTTTCGATTGACAGACATAACACAAGAATTTTCTAAAGACATTGGTATGCAATTCGGCATTGATAAATGCAAAATTTACTCCATTCATAAAGGACAACTACAAAATAATACATACACACTAGAAACAGGAGAACAAATACAACACATGAACGAAACAGATACTTACAAATATTTAGGATTCCATCAAGCGAGACAGATACAACAGAAATAGACAAAATTTGAACTTACCCGAAAATTCAAACATAGACTCAATGCTATACTTAAATCCTACCTTAACTCCCGCAATACTATAAAAGCCATCAATACGTATGCAATACCAGTCCTTACGTACTCGTTTGGTATTATAAGTTGGTCGCAAACAGACTTAAAAAACCTGCAACGCACGATTAATATATCTTTGACTAGACATAGAAAGCACCATCCAAAATCCTGTACCCAACGACTTACTTTACCACGGCAAAAAGGAGGAAGAGGCCTAATAGACGTAAAAAACCTACACAATAAACAAATTACTACGCTCAGACATTACTTCCATGCTAAAGCTGAACAGTCACCATTGCACTCACACACAGTTGAAATAGATGTCCGATAGACACCACTAAATCTTCAAGACAGAACCATTCAGAATAATGAGAAAATCATAAGTTCCGAGCAAAAGACAACTGAATGGAGCCAGAAGGCGCTACACGGAAGACACCGAACAGACCTCAACCAAGCGTTTGTTGATGAAATATCATCAAACTCTTGGCTGAAAAGAGGTGAGCTTTTTCCAGAGACCGAAGCCTTTATGATGGCAATACAAGACCAGGTTATTGCGACTCGGAACTACCGGAAGCACATCACGAAAGAATTAGCCCAACAAAGTGACACGTGTAGACACTGCAATAGTGCCCCAGAAACAATCCAACACATTACAGGAGCATGCAAAGCCATAGTACAAACCGATTACAAACACCGCCATGACCAAGTTGCCGCCATCATTCATCAGTACTTAGCTCATAAATACAAATTCCTAGATATCCAAGTACCATATTATAAATACAACCCTAACACAGTACACGAAAGTAGACAATACAAACTGTATTGGGACCGGATTATTATTACTGATAGAACCATTCATTTTAACAGGCCTGACATAACATTCCATGACAAAAATACAAAGACTATTTATATAAGGGATCCCTTTCTTTCCCATATATTTGTTAATCCGAATTTCGTTAGTCAGAAATTGATATCCATATAATTTACTGATATAAGCATCAATGGTCATAATTTTTGTTAAGTATAACGATTAATAGATCTAACATTACTAACCTATAACATTACATACTCTAATTACAAAAGGTATACAATTGCTGACTATAACATTCAAAGGTTTAACTATAATTTTTTAGAAATATTTTAGGTCATACATTTGAACCCACTAATGGTCTTACTCATATTGTTTTAATAACTAACCGAATTTCATCCAAAAAATTGAATATTAAATACGAAATGTATAACTTTCCTTAATTTAAATTAAGAGATGACTATGATGCAACTTAGAAAACTTCCTTTACCTACTCGACTCTAAGGCAGGTCAGTGTAGGTACGACGACGAGCGAAGCGAGGAGGAGTGTTAGGTTGAACTGTGACCTTACAGCGCGCGAGCCGAGCGAGCGAAGCGAGCGTGCCGCGGCAGCGGCCGGCGAAACGCCAGGACCGACTTTTAAAATAATACCTACTCTTACTATTTACTTACTAACTAAGTTTATTACCAAGTTTAAATTTTTTAAATAACTATACATTATTTCAACATTTATATTTCTAGCAACATCATTACATTGACATAATCACGCGACAACAGATAATTACAACTTGCGAATATAGACGTTGTAACAGTAATAATAAGGAAGGTTATTGCTTTTAACATTCTGGAAATGATGCTGTATGGATTTTAAAAATTATGGGCATCGACTTTTATGACTAACAATAATTATGACCTACATAAAACTGACCACCGATTTATAATATTAATTTTTATGACTTATGACAATATGACTAAAAAAAATTCGGACCTACAACGTTATTCGCTTCAAAAATCGAACTTCAAACTTTATGGGAACCAATAGAGACCCTTTATATAATTGACATTGCTATCCCAAATACGCATAATATCCAAAGTACGATTAATGAGAAACTTTCTAAATATAAGGACCTAGCTATAGAACTTAAGCGCCAATGGCGCGCCCAAACAGTACACATTGTCCCCATAGTAGTGTCAACAACAGGAGTAGTCCCTAAAACATTAAAAAATAGCCTAGATATTCTACACGTCCCGACCTACATAACGCACTCTCTACAAAAAGCGACAATTTTAAATACTTGTCGACTAACAAGAAAATTTTTAACCTCATCGACAATCACAGAAAACCAACAGTAAGCTATTCATTGTATTATTATACTTGGCTACGGCCCGTATAATAAACGTAAAACCCCCTGAAAAGGAGAAATTTTAAAAATATAAATTTAATAATAATAATAATAATAGTCGTTACAGCGAACGGTTTAATAGCGAAGAGTCTCGACCAACATCTTAAGTCTCTCGCTAGATGGATGGATCAAGGGTCAGATGCAGAAGGCGGTAATCCTGGACACGGCGCGGATAGTCCGTCGGTTCCTCTCTCTGCGACCTTAACCACCGGCAGCTTGGGCCCGCCCCGTTGCCGGCGGCACCCTAGGTTAGGTTTTTATAATGTGTTTATATTTTTATATTGTTTTTGTATGTTGTATTGTATTTTACTTTTATAACCATATTATAACAACCTAGCCTAAGAGAATATTTAAATAAAGGAGAATAATAATAATATTTCTTTATTTCAAGTCAAGGACTCGTATAAAAGTAGGGTAGGTACCACACCTTAATTATAAAATAATACTTAAAACAAAATTATAATATTAAAATTACAATCAAGCTGTCCACTATGTGCCATTCTCGCCCAGGTGAACGGCTATCCAGTGCTTTAGTATGTTATTGCTCAGGTTGACAGTAAATAGCGTCAGAATATTATTTTGCTGCGAGTTTTGCCATACGTTTGTCCAGACCGAGGCTATGCGAGACCGCATGATTGCATAAAAATCAGGTACTCCCGCATCAGCAAACATGGCCTTAGCACTGCAGTAGCGAGGTAGTTTCATGAGTATTCTGAAGATATTCTGACTATTTCAAAGGCATACCTAAATCAATCACATAGCGGATTTTATAGGCGCAGCGACGTAATGCGGTTGATTTTCTTTGCACATGTATGCAGTTTTCCTGCATAGAAAGCAAGTTAATAAAAATCAGATGAATATTATTTTAGGAATACGTCAGTACATGTATATTATTGTTCCAAAAGTTCAAGTCAATCGCATAAGCTAATGTTGAGAAAAATGGTTATTATGAAAATAAATAAAAAAATCATGTCTCAGAAAATAACATAGACAGAAAGCTGAAATTTACTTTAAAAAATATTTGTAATAAAAGCTCTCATAAAAATACAATAAGTATTTAAAAATTTAAGAAAATAACAAAGACGAAGCTCAAATTTACTGTAAAAAATATTTTTTCTTTTTTTTTTTTTTTTATACCACGTCGGTGGCAAACAAGCATACGGCCCGCCTGATGGAAAGCAGTCACCGTAGCCTATGGGCGCTTGCAACCCCAGGGGTGTCACATGCGCGTTGCCGACCCAATAAGAACTTGTACACTCCTCTTTTGAAGAACCCCATACTGTAGTCCAACGGGAAAACCTCGGCAGGGAGCTCATTCCACAGACGGACCGTCCGCGGGAGGAAGTTCCTCTGAAACCGCACGGTGCGCGACCATTTAGGTTGCAAGGTGTGAGGATGAGCGCCCAGTCGGTGGCGAGCGGTGCGATGATGAAAAGTGGACGTTGGCATCATGTCGAACAGTTCTTCAGAGCACAACCCATTGTACAGACGATAGAACACACATAAGGAGGCGAAGTCTCTCCTTAGACTTAAGGGTTCAATACCGCCTGTGAGTCTGGGATCGTCGACTATTCGGACAGCTCGTCTCTGAACCGAGTCAAAGGGTGCAAGCTGGTATACAGGTGCTCCTGCCCAGAGGTGACAGCAATACTCCATATGGGGTCTGACTTGCGACTTATATAACAGAAGTCTTTGCCCCGGAGTAAAGTATCCCCTCGCTTTATTGAGCACCCCGAGCTTTTTGGATGCCAGCGTAGCTTTTCCCTCTAGGTGACATCGGAATTGGACGTCGTTGGAAATGTCGACTCCGAGGATCCCAATACTCCCTGACATGGTAAGAGCTGTGTCTTGGAACTTTGGAGCCACAGTAAATGGGGTTTTTTTTTAGCGGTAAACGCGCAAACTTGTGTCTTTGTGGGGTTGAACCTGACTAGGTTATCCCGACCCCATAACGAGACTCTAGATAAAGTGTTCTCGATGTCAGACACAAGTTTTCCGCTACTTTCCAGTACCACAGAGCGAGGGATATTAGCACGGCCTGTGTAAAAAGTATCCCCAGTACTGTCATCTGCATAGCAATGGAGGTCGCCGATAGACAACATGTCATTGATATGCAGAAGGAACAGCGTTGGGGATAGCACAGAGCCTTGCGGGACGCCAGCGTTTATGTCCATGCTATCAGAGCAGCTACCGTCTACTACGGCACGAATGCACCTTTCATGAGCCCTGATGTGGCTGGCCAAGCCAAACTTAGTCTTGAAAACTCTTTCGCACTCATGGCAATAGAGCTGACCGGCTGCGTTATATGGATACGCGTAGGAGGGTTTGGGTTTGAGTTTTTTAACCTGACGTTTCTCATCCAAGGTTAGCAAGCGGTTTTCTTCAAATGCCTTGATGGAGTTAAAGATGGTAGACCTCCAAGATGACCGTTTCGCAGCGAGTCCTTCCCAACACACAGGATCGATTGTGCAGGCATTAAGGTGTCGTTTGAGTACGTCCTTAATTCGAAGATGCTGACCGCCGTGCTTCCGCTTACCTTCTGCAAGCTCCGAGTAAAACACAGCTTTAGGTAAGCGACGATCGTCCATTCGAAGGACATGCCCACACCATCTGAGCTGTCTCTGCATAAGAAGTGCCTCCATGCCGTACATCCCGGAGCGACGCAAAACCTCAGAATTAGGGATGCGATCTTGCCACTTAATCCTGAGTATAGATCTTAGACATCTTAGGTGGTAGGTGTCTAGTTTCTTGACGTCTGCCTTATAAAGGCACCATGTTTCTGCGCCATATAGTAGGATGGGGATGATTAGGGCCTTGTAGATGCTTATTTTGGTCTCAAGCTTAAGATCGTGAGATCTCACTCAGGTCTCTCACCAAGCTATTGCGTATAGCAAAGCCCACGCCATTACCCGCTCTCTCACCGGCAGGACGTCCGCTCCAATAATATGTGTAACCGCCAAGGCGCTCACACAATTCTCCACAATCGCTCAGATGAGTTTCACTGATTGCAGCAATGTCGACCCTATATCTTGCCAGCTCTCTTGCTATCAGAGCAGTTTTTCTTTCTGGACACAGGTTACGGTCATTATCCAGTAAAGTTCGCACATTCCACGTAGCTATGCAAAGTTGTCGTTTAGCCATTATCGTTTTTAATTGAATCTTTCGACCGCATATTCGATGCCCCGACGCCCGCGGTTAGGCGCCTGGGTTATGGAGAGGCAGACTATTTTTAGGCCACCTTTTCTAGGCCCCTCCTCTGTGCAGAGGAAAGCAGAGCGATCCTAAATAGGGCTGCTTTGTCGCCAGTCGTGCTGCCGAACTCAGAGTCCCGCCTCGGTCGACTCCGGGAGCGACCACTCTCTCCTGGCCGCCTACGTGCAGGGTGTCAACTAGAGCCTCGGTACATCGATACCTTAACCCCACCGCCAACACCCCATCGCCGCAGGACTTTTTTGCTCGAGTCCAAGTTGAATTTCTAGGGTCATCTGCGCGTGAACTTGTTTATAGTGGACCAGCGGTTGCGCGGGTGCAAGTCCACTTCACTCGCCCCTACCTCTGTTGCCCGATGGACCGGTGAACCGGTACGATCGGCAGAGGGCGGGGTGCAGCTGAGAGGCCGCAAGTCACTAAGTGGATTCTGACAATCGCCCTTAAGGTTTTCAGCATTACCTTGCTGCATCGATATTAATCTATCATATACCCAACATGAAGATATTATCGTGTCCAGATATATTATATATAGCGCCGTACCGCGTCATGTAGTACCTAGACCTACTCAAGCTGACGAAATGCCGTAAGTACATTTTATTGGTATTTTCTAAGCGTCGCGTCCACGTTTTGACACAAATTAAACGAACAATCTCAACAACAGAATTAAAGATACTTATGCCCATTCAAAGCGATTGCTGTTTTTGGTGACAACTTCAAATAACAATAGGATTTCCTCTGAGCCCGCATTATTGAATTGCCCAAATTAACGGCGACCCTTGGAGGCCAAACAAAGTTTTATTCATCATTTCAATTCGCCGTCGCTTTGTGCTTATTGTTTTTCTCATTTACATTTGAAATGCCAATGATCTGATCTAATTAAAATTTTGAAATTTGAATGTATAATTCATATTTGATCTACGAACTTCAGGGGGGGCTAGCATATCTCGTGTTTGAGAGCAACTTGCGAGTACACGTCTCGTTTTTATCAATACAATCGAAAAGAAACGGGCAAATTGAAAAGATGTGTCATGTGCAGGTGAGTTCAGATAGCAATAAGATAATGAAAAAAATTAAGAAATTAGTATCATGGGATTCCTGGGACAATCTTACTCAAATCTACCTAGTCCAGGGGAAAATCACTGTTAAGGCTTGCGTTGTTGGTACTTACTGATGGGAAATATATAATAGATGTATAACTAGATTTGGTTAGGTTAGGTAAGTACACATACATACAGGGTGGAAAGGGACGACGTTCCTTCCCGCTGCCGACGGAGTCTACCAACCATTACGATCAACTTTCAGTATGGGACCAACATCGAAATATCTTGAAAAAAATTTAACCCCTCATACAAAGTGAGTGATTGGTTAGAGTTCAATAGTATGGAAAAGTCAATTTTCCATGTACGCTTTCGATGTTGGTCCCATACTGAAAGTTGATCGTAATGGTTGGTAGACTCGGTTGGTAGCGGGAAGGAACGTCGTCCCTTTCCACCCTGTATTTTCATCACACTTGTTGTCTAAGCGCGCCATTGCTTGCGCGCGTAGCGGGAGTAATAGAACAGTGAAATTCCCTAGGGAATAATAGAAATGTCAGTACGTCATTTAAAAATATTTTGTCTTAAAACTTCATTTTTTTTTCGGCAAGTGTGATGAAAAACATTATATGCATCACGGTCGGTAAGCGGAATACTAACTCGAGTCATAAAAGCTCTCCGCCTAACGGCGTCGGGCTTCTAACACGCTCGTTAGTAATTCCGTACTTACCTCCCTTGATGCACAATATACTATTAAAAAACTAACCAGGACCAACAAACAAATATTTATGTTAAACACAAAAAAAATAACTTCACCGGGATTCTCATCCGGAGCCTCTAGATTTGTAGGTAGGATAACTACCAATTAGGCTACGGAGGCGGACAATTAGTAATCTATGCTTGATTTATGTTGAGAGCTACTGAAATGCTGTATTTAGATTTACAGGTAAATTATCTTCACTGAAGATCAAAGTAGGATCTAAAGCTGAAATTTAATACGATGTCTGAACACTAAATATATTTTCCGATAATGGAATTTCGCAAGGACGAAATCCCTTTGTCCTTTCTGGTGATGTTTCCTGTCAATCGATTTATTCAATAAGGCACCTGAGGCCCGTTTCTCGAAAGCTTGTAATTTGTAATACAAGTTGAAATCTCCTTTTGACACCATAAGTTAGATAAGGACTTCCGCTTGTATTACAAGTTACAAGCTTTTGAGAAATAGGCCCCAGGGTGCTTAGACAAGTTGCCAATCGCTAGCGCTTGGTAGAGTATCGTAGTTTTCCCTCTCTGTCACTCTTTTATATTAGTGCGACAAAGACGGCTAGCTGCCTTTCGTTTATGATTGACGATTAAGCGCTAGCGATTGGCAACTTGGCTAAGCACCCTGGTCTCACCGCGAGCTACTAAGCTATGAACTATCGGCTATAAACACGAACAAAAGATACGCGCTCCCGCGTAAAAAAAAGAGACACGGCGATACGTACTCGCCCGGCCGTGATAGCTCATAGCTGGGCGAGTATCGCCATGTCTCTTTTATTTACACGGGAGTGCGTATCTTTTGTTCGTGTTATAGCAATAAATAGTTCATAGCTTAGTAGCTCGCGGTGAGACCCGTGCCTAAGGGTGCGGCTCCACTGACGCGGAGCGGAGCGGTGCTGTGCAAAATTGACCAATTACATTCTTCAAATTCGAATTCGAAACACTATGATGCGCTCTCATTGGCCGAGTTCCCACAGCTCCGCTCCGCTCCGCGTCAGTGGAGCCGCATCCTAAGAGACGCCACAAACAGTCGCATTGGTCTGCAAAGTAGAGTTGTACCCTTTTTCACAATTTATTAATTTTATTTATAAAGTACTTGCCGTATGCTGCCAGCATTTTTAGTGTGTAGTAACAGTACCCCTAATTAGTGGATTTAAGAAACATTAAATTCCAATTAACGAATTGGTCGACATTTCAAAAAGTGTAGGTACGACAAAACGGCATATCCATATCCATCATAAAACGCAAAAAAGTTGATTTCCATAATGTTTTCTTGCTTTCCGCTGTCATTTCAAAAATGAATTAAATTATCTTAACAACTCACGGTAATAGGGTAAGTATACATATTTTTGAATTGGTACTCTCTCTTATGGCTACAGTAAAACTCCTTTGTCACTCTAAGCCCTGAATTACTATAATTTTATAAAAAGCAAATGCAAAAAATTATACCTATTATTAACATAATAAGTTAGTGCAATAGGTACATATTTTACGTCTGGGTTGTTAATATTAAGTGGTTGGAAGTTTTTCTGTACTCATCTAAAAAAGATATAAGCCTATGAATATAAATTAGATTTTTAAAAGTTTTCGTATTATGTCAATCTTAACTTTACCCCTACATACTGTACCTAACTCCATATTTTGTATGTATTATACTATAATAATACGTATTTATAGGCTACCTAAGTTTAAACTTTAATCGCGTCATATCTCATCTGCGTAAAAATGCAAGTAAAAGCCAATTAACGAAAAACAAATGCCATATGAAACAATGTCTACGTCACTAAAATTAAACCTAATAATCAACTATACCATTGGTCAGTAAAGCTGGAATCTCAACGTTTGTGGGATAGCGTTGGGGTGAAGCGAATTTTCGGCGGACTTTTGGAAGCAGCTGTTGGGGTGGATCTGGCAAGGCTCAGAGCAGTGTCGGGACCGGAGGCAGGTGCTTGGCTTCAGGCCCTACCGTCTCCTCATGTGGGAACCCTCCTTGACGACAACTCTTTGCGAATAGCAGTGGCTCTCCGCCTCGGCTGCGATGTATGTGAACCTCACGCATGCATCTGCGGCACCATGGTGGAGAGTAACGGACACCATGCGTTGAGTTGCTGTCGGAGTTTAGGGAGGTTTCCACGCCACCACGCGCTAAACGATATAGTTCGGAGGGCACTGGTTTCGGCGAATGTACCGTGTGTACTGGAGCCACCCGGTCTCTGCCGTACGGATGGGAAAAGACCAGATGGTCTCACCCTGGTGCCCTGGCACAGAGGTAGGTGCCTATTGTGGGATGCAACTTGCGTAAGCACGTTTGCTCCCTCACATTTGGGGCGCACTATGCGAGTGGCAGGGGCAGCGGCTGAGTTGGCAGCGGTGCGTAAGACGGAAAAATACTCGGTGCTTACCAACTATTTGTTTGTCCCATTAGCGGTAGAAACTACAGGTTGTTGGTGTTCGGAGGCTCTATCCTTCTTTGGAGAGGTGGGACGCCGCTTGCGGGAGAGGGGTTTGGACCCCCGCTCTGGGTCGTTCCTGGTGCAGAGGCTGGCTATCGCCGTTCAACGTGGCAATGCAGCCAGTGTGATGGGCACCTTTGCACCAGGGGCTACTCGGGGTGGGCTTTTTGATTAAAAAGTGTACATGTGTGTTGTTAGTTTGTAAGTTAAATTATTAGGTATTACTGCTTTTGTCATATGAAAATTGTAAAATTGATTTAAATGGTCAGTATATTCCATAGAATCTAAAAAAATATAAACAAACCTAAAAACTCGCATTATTCCTTAATCCCGCAATTTATATTAAACCTTGAATTCACATATTTTTTTAGCTAAAATAATTAATATTTATTAGTATTACGCTGCTAGTGTGATGGGTACCTTCGCTCCAGGTACAACTCGTGGCGGACTTTTCGAATAATTTAAGTTAGATAGTTTTATTCACTATATTTAATTAGTTTTATATTATCGTTATATTTCATAGGTTTAAGTGTTTTATTTTTATAAATGCGTCAGATTTTGTATTATTTAGGTATTTTTTAATTAATTTAATGGTTTTTAGCGTAATTTATTATCTTGAATAAATACATGTTTAATCTTTAGGGTTCTACCATCGTTTGACGTAAAAATATATCTGCGAATGTGTTTCAAAGGCGTGAAATGCTATGGAAAGTCAGCCATATTTGTTAACCTTTTTTTTAGATTCTACTGACTAATGGTATAGCTATGCGTAGTCATCAGACATAAAACATTCTACAGCATTTTTATTACAGCGTTATTGGCGATAATGGCATCTATATTCTCATTTGTAGCTGGAATAGTTAATTATAAATAAATATAAATATCTTGGGACATCTTACACAAATCTACTTAGTCCCACGGTAAGCTCAATTAAGGCTTGTGATGTGGGTACCAAGCGACGATATAATATAATAGATAGATACATATAGGTATTTAAATACATAGATAGCCACGACCAAAGAACAGTTATTTGTGATAAACAAATACACAAATAATGCCCTCGCCGGGAATCGAACCGGGAACCTCCAGCTTCGTAGGCAAGTAGGCTACGGAAGCTGACAAATTAGGGTTCATAATACTAATATGAACAAAAATTTATAATCTCTTAAGAGAATATTCACTAACATCCCCTTTGATTATAGGAATTGAATTACACATCCAACGCTACACCCCTGGGCATAGGCAGAGTCCCGTTATTTGTTACCAAAAATTGTTATCAAGTACCTAACGGTGAGTAAAAATGGCGAAAGCATAAATCAATATATTTTGCACTGAAATTAAATAATAATGTAACCTTATTTAATTACCCCTGTGGACGACATGTTTGTTATTTTATTAAATTACTATCCATTGTTTACCTTTACTGCATTTATTTTACATTTTATTATTTTAGTAGGTGTTTCGAACGAGACACCCTGCAACGCTACCACAGTACACAGAGGTCACGCGAGGTTAGCTTTGGAAGGTGTTTAATACTTGACTTAATGGACATCGAATTTGCATCTCGGTACCTACAGGTGTTTCTAAGTCGACATATCGATGGTGCGATCTAATTTGGAGGTGGCGCCATCTCGTTGCAACTTATGTATTATTATTGTAGATAGGGGCTAGAAAATTTGCCACATCGACCGGTTGCGATCTATTGTGGCAGCCCTGTTTTATAGTTCGTTACTAATACCCGTTGAGTCTAGAAAGTTCCAGATTCTTTGGGCTGTAATATTCTGTACCTCGTGAGGTTGAAGTACCTGCCTACCTAGGTGAATACTTCTTTTGTACATTAGTGGTCCGCAGGAGCAGAGGATGTGCATAGCAGTTTCCTCTGATTCCTGGTAGAACCTGCATGTCGGTTCTTGTTTCTCACCCATTAGAAACATATGTTTGTTCAACTTGCAGTGTCCAGTTAGAGTTCTGACTACTGCACAAACTTTTTGTCTTTTGAGCCCAAGTAGCTCTTTAGTGCTTTTGCTGTCGAACCTCTGGATAAGAGCTTTCGAGTGAGCGTTTCCTTTAACGGAGTTAAACCTCCTCGATTGCTCTCATCTTTCCTTGGTTGTTCAGCAAAGAGTATGCGTCCCGTTTGGCTATTCCGCAGAATGGTTCTGGGCCGACCATGGGTGTGTCCGCAGCCTTCCTGGCAAGTTTGTCTGCTGCTTCATTTCCTTTGATATTGGAGTGTCCTGGCACCCATCTAAGTGTAACTTTGTTGGTGTAGGCCAGGGCATTTAGTTTATTTTTACAGTTTTGGACTAGTCTGGAGTTAGCCTCGAGGGACTCTAGTGCCAGCAGGGCAGCTTGACTGTCTGAGTTGATGTAGATGTGCTGGTTTTTTAGGTTTTTGTCCAGATTTATTTCCGCACATATATTTATGGCGAGGACTTCTGCTTGGAAGATTGAGGCCATTTTGTCCATGCTGACGCAGGCTCTGTGCTTAGGCCTTTCCCCGTAGACACCGCACCTTACCTTTTCACCTTTCTTGGATCCATCTGTGTACCAAATGTGGCTTCCCTTATTGATAGACATTTGGTCATTGGTCCATTTGTGTCTTGGGGGTATCTCTACCTTGTACAGTCTGGTGAATTGACATACCGATTTCATGTCATCTGACGGCATGCTAAGGATTTTACTATCAAAAACCGAGGCCATAAGCTTGGTTAGCGCTTGTGAGCGCCATTTTGGCCTGTTTAGCGTGCATATTCTGTAGACACACAGTTTGGCCTCCTTTTTTACTTGTAGGTGGAGTGGTAAGATGTTAAGTAGTGCATCTAAAGCTGCCCCCGGTGTCGAGGAAAAAGCCCCTGTTGCTGTTAGGCAGGCCGTTTGTTGTAGGCTATTCAGGTAATCAATTGTTGTCTTTTGGTTGGCTTTGTTACACCATACCGCGGAGACATAGGTGATGATTGGTCGCACTACTGCTGTGTACAGCCACATAGCAATGTTGGGTCTTAATCCCCATCTAGCTCCTGCCATTCGACAACATGACCATAGGGCCATTTTTGCTTTTTGCGTAATGTTTTTCAAGTGAGGGTTCCAGGTTAGCTTTTGGTCAAAAATAACCCCTAGATATTTCACTTCCCCTGAAAAATCTATTACATGTCCATTAAGTTGTGGTTTTCTGAATTTTTCAAGATTTCTCTTTTTAGTGAAGGGAAGAAAACTTATGTACCTACTATACAATAATATAAATTAGGACATTACCTATGACATTGGAGTTAGGTATGGAAAATTTTGTGAAAAGTTTATTTTTCATACAATGAATTTTGAGTATATTTTTTATGTCAAAATCAAAATTCTAAGACACTCCTAAGGCGTGCTTTGTATATTTCTATTTCATAAAACTTAACTCCGCTGGTCCCAAGCCCGGATGAAAAAGGAGGAGGGTTGGTTTTGGCGAAGAACGACCCACCCAGCGGTAAAAGTGTCAACGCCGAGCATCGGGTGGCGGTTACTTATCCGGACACCTTCACTATAGAGCGGCTGCAGAGACCGTGAGGTATTAAATCCCCTCAAAAAGACTGCCATGGAAGAACGTGGGCGCCCACCATGATGTATTTGCTGAAGAAAACCCCTTGTGGATTATATGACAAGAGCGACTCTGTTTGACGACCCGGCCGACGCCTGCACCGTTCGGTTATTGGGCCTTGCGGTGTGAATTTGGCGACCGAAGACTGCAACGATGACTCACCAGGACCTTGCGAAGAATGCTGGAATCTTTCGGTCACATAGCCAGGAAAGAGGGTCATACTCATAATGTTGAACAACATATCGTTACTGACAAGATTGATGGAAAACGATCAAGAAGCCGCAGCCCAATAAGATGGACAGATCAAGTCCGTTCTTACGCCGCGGCCACGACATCAGTCTAAGGCGACCGGCTTAGCGGAAAACGTATGGTGCTCCCTCTCGTACCCATATCGGCATCCCGCTCCAACTCATGGATTCGCTCGACGCTGGTCGCCTTTGACCAATGTCGTGGCCAGGCCGTTAGTTAGGGGCCACTACACCTCCACCTCCAGCTTTACACTGTACTACACGATGCCAAGAACAGGCAAATATGGCGTAACACCGTAAGACAGAAGCTCATACCACGGGCGCTTCGCGACCCTTAGCAATGAGGATTACGACGCAAGACGCAATTTCATAAAACAGGGTACTTACTGTCATACATTTTATATCTATTCGAAGCATATGAATCGGTTGTTTTCAAAGCTATTATTGAATATTACTTTAAAAAAAACAATTATTAGTGTGAAAATACCATTGCACTGTTGAAAATAAAATAAAAAAGTTACTCTTTAGATAATAAAATTGGTCTTAAACCAACTTAAGTTAATGGCCATGACCAAGACCAAAAAAATTCATAGGTACGATTTGATCCAACATTATAATTTTGTGCTCGAGTTCGAAGATTGTATTTTTAAGTTGCAGTTTAAAACACAGTTAAGTAGTCCTTTAATTTTCTTTTGAGAGTGCTATTCTGTATCTTGTATCGTTATATTAATAATATGGCCATATTCGGAAGCGAGACACCCTACGTTAGTAGACCACACTACACAGAAGACACTATACAGGATGTTTTTATTGATTTCCGTTCAATTCAAGGGAGAAATAAGTTTAATGCCTGAATAAGTATATTGTAACCTTTGTTAAATCCTCCTCCGTCTGAAATTAACTTTTATACACGGTGGAATTTAATGGGTGAACAGGAACCCATTTTTCTAATTCAGTAATCGATGGCGGTCACGTTTATGTAGTACTTAAGTGGAACCAAGTTTTTTTTTTTAGCATAACAAATTTTTATGTTGAAATTAAACTTTAATTAAAATTTATTGTCACCCTACTAATGGTTTAGTCTGAAAAGTTTAATACCTCTTTTCAAACTAGCCAGTATGATTATCTCTGAACTAAACCATTAGTAGGGTGACAATAAATTTTAATTTCGACATAAAAAAATTTTATGCTAAAAAAAAAACTTGGTTCCACTTAAGTACTACATAAACGTGACCGCCATCGATAACTGAATTAGAAAAATGGGTTCCTGTTCACCGATTAAATTCCACCGTGTATTATTCTTGAGGTCTTCTCACAATAACGTTTTTGTCGCATTTTACAAAAAGCGATATACAGGGTGGAAAGGGACGACGTTCCTTCCCGCTACCGACCGAGTCTACCAACCATTACGATGAACTTTCAGTATGGGACCGGCATCGAAAGCGTACATGGAAAATTGACTTTTCCATACTATTGAACTCTAACTAATCACTCACTTTGTATGAGAGGTTAATTATTTTTCTTAATATTTCGATGTTGGTCCCATACTGAAAGATCATCGTAATGGTTGGGTAGACTCGGTCGGTAGCGGGAAGGAACGTCGTCCCTTTCCACCCTGTATATATACCAATTAGCTCCAACTAACGTGCTAGGTAGCCTGTTAAATTGAACGGAAAAAAAAACCTAATATAAAAACAACTATGCCATTGGCATACCTCGACTTGGACATCAAGTAGTAAATAAATAGGTTTGCTACCAGCGCAAGTAAGGCATATACACACATTTAAAAAGCAAATGCGTGTAGAAAGAATTAATACAAAACTGCTAACCGCAAATTGCCAATGCTCTGTTATGCCACCTTATCTTAAGTTTACGAGATATGTATAATACAATTGTTACGTCTCAAGTACGTCGACTTGCACTATATTACTATTAACCATGAGTAGAATGTGGAAACGGTAATGACTCAATTGCTGCGACAGAATAATCGCAAGGAACTATCTTATCCCAGTTAAATACGAATATTTTTTATAAATAAAATGATAGGCAAATCGATGGTTTGAACATCTACGGCATATATATTAAGCACCTACTCGAAATAACTAACAAGTACATTTTGTGTATTTATTCATGTTAAGTATAATTGCAGGTTACTGTTAAAATTCATAGCTTCACTGTGAAGGCAGTACCTACTTTAGAAGGAAATTTTTAACTTATGATAAATTGGTCAAGCTGATGCTAAGAAACTTATACGGGACATCGGACGTCGTCTCCGACAAAAAGGAGAGCATCCCCGCTCAGGATGCTTAGCCAAGTTGCCAATCGCTAACGCTTAATCGTCAATCGTAAGCGAAAGGCAGCTAACTGTCTTTGTCGCACTAATATGAAAGAGTGACAGAGAGGGAAAACTACGATACGCTACTAAGCGCTAGCGATTGGCAACTTGGCTAAGCATCCTGAGTCGTTCCTGGTGCAACGGCTGTCCATGGCTATTCAACGCGGAAACGCTGCGAGTGTTATGGGCACTTTTCACTGGGAGCGACGATGGGCGGTTTGTATTCCTAGTATATTATTTTGTCTTTTTGTTTTTAAGTTAGTTTTAATTTTAATTGATTGTGATTTTTAGTATTAATTGTACTTATACCATAATAAATCTTATATTTATACATATACATACATAGATATAACATAGTACATAATTGGTGAATGGTGTTGATTAACAAGTAATTCGCATAGCATTAAAGGTGTGCAAGTGTGACCCATAATCATCATCATCAGCCTATAATTAGTCCACTGCTGGACGTAGGCCTCTCCTATTAACTATTCGTATAGACGCATTAGGAGGTAAATGCCCATAATCGCCACGCTGGGCAAGCGGGTTGGCGATCGCAGTAATGTGTCCACTATAATGACGCTGCTGCCCATCATAATTTTTTTTATCAAATAATGGTCAGTGACACTTCAATCCCTTAGTCGACACCCGCAGGAGGAGTAGGGATGGTGACAAATGTATTCTTACTGCCGTCACCACACGGCCCATAATAATCGGCATCAAATTGATATAAATTTTCACATTTCTGAACATGCCCTCTAATAGCCGCAGTTCAGTAAACGTGTTTACTTGACAAACGGTACAGTAGTGCGATTGTTTCCGCAGTTGGTACAGCAGTTGGGACAACCCCAATAACAAAAGGACATTAAGGTCTTTATTATTAAGGAACATACGCCCTTTTTGCTTAACAAGCAAGAAATTAGAACTCGCTGTAAGCGATCCAGACTTCGAGTGAGGACTTAGGGAACTGATGAAAATGGGTCTCCGCTCTAATACTAGTAATGTAGGTTCCCCTTATTTGCAGTAATTATGTTATTTCTTAGTTTTCATCTTTAACTTAGTAAATAACAGTTGAAGTACCAATCTCATTTACCTGTACTTATTAGTTACTCTGTGCTTATAAGTAAGAAAACTTTTTAGTACGGTATACCTAATTCTGCATAAAAGTGTTTTTTAATTTAACTCCAAATGGATCACATAAACACAAGGTTTTAAAAGCAAAATTTTTATATGTTTAATTGCCACAGTTATTTTTTTTTTTTTGCGGACGAATGCTACGCGTATGCGCTACGCTCGTATCCGATCCCGTGATTTTTCCGCTTTGTAGCGAAAATGGACCTCGCAAAGAGAACTCCCCTCGGGAGTTCCCCGCACTCAAAGTGTTAAATTAATCAAGTTCAATAACGATTCATAGTACTAAAACCTACGTCTGATTACAATATTTACAGCTACAATTCATGAAAATAAGTTATTTATAATTTGCGCATCGATAGAGTTAGATATACATTTCAATTTCACTTTATAATGTTAATGTAATGACAAAAACGGGGTTCTGCCTTTTCTCCGAACTTTTTTTGTCCGAATTTCATTTGCCAACCAACATTTCGCCGATGGTTCACTTTGACAACCAACAATTAGCAAATTCTTGTATGACAACGTTCCATTTGGCAGAATTATTATAAAACGGATTATTGTAATGACACAATGCTTTTAGCATACTGATCATTTGTCAAACCTTTCACTAAGCCTAACAACTATGTATTACACGAATAACGTTTCACCAGTGTTTTAACTAAGTAAAAAATACACATTTAAACCGAATATTAAAATTATGATTGCTCATGTACTTGTCTTAGACAAATATGAAGCTAATTAATTAAAAAGAACCATAGTCAAAAAATATATATATGCAGATTTCTGACTACTCTTAGAAACTAAGTACCAACACTTTACCTGCTGTTGTTGTTGTTGTTGTTTAGCATGTTTCTGAACTTGCCTACAAAAAAATACCATTAAAAAAACGTTACACAGAGTCCTGTTAGGTACGACGACGAGCGAAGCGAGGAGGAGTGTTAGGTGAAACTGCGACCATACAGCGCACGAGCCGAGCGAGCGAAGCGAGCGTGCCGCGGCAGCGGCCGGCGAGTGCCAGAACCGACTCTTTTGTTATTCCCTCGGCATTGCGTTCCCTCATCAGTTTCATCTAAATTACTATTTAGAACCCGACTTTTAATTGTTTATCAACATTAATATAAAACCCCGTGTAAGCTGTTATTAAAAAAAACTTAACATACCTATATAAAATTCGCCCCAAACTATACCCAAAAACATTGGTAATTATTTAATTAACTAAATGCCAGCTAAACCATAAACCACATGAAAATATGTATTATAAAAAGTTCCAATTAAAAAACAAGCCCAAAGATAGAATTGCCAACTATTTAGTTGGGAAATGAAACGATTTCATAAGATTCAATTGGAACATGATCTTTCGGCGAAATGACTTTATGCGAAAAATTGGTTGCGATGTAATATTCGTACAAACAATTTTCGGAGATGATTGAGAGAACCATTGCGATACAGCGAGGAAATGCGGCCAGCGTCGTCGGTAAAATGCCACAAGGGCCAATCTTAGATATCTAAGGTCAGGTTAATCTATTATATAAATTGTACAGTTTGGAAAATAAATATATAATCACACTGATTTATAGTTAGCGATTGAGCTAAAGTGTATATTTAGTTACATGATAGGGTTAGCAGGGAAAATGACGTAATAAATGATATTATGAATTGTATGGAACTTTGAACACCTTCCTCAATGCCATTCGCTACGTATTTTAGAGCATTGATAGGTTTTGCGGAGATGCGGAGATGATATAATAATTTGAAAAAACAAACACTGAAACGAATTTAGTCAACTTCGCAATGAAATTTCCGTATTTGGTAACACCGAGAATGTTTTAAAGACAAACGGGTCTTTAAAACGCAGACTGCTTGCGACCACGGGTGTAACGTCATGCCCGAAACGTCAAGATATAATTAAACGTAAGTTTACGCGATTAAGACCCGTTTATCTTTAAAATATGAGTGATAATCGTGAAAGCTTAAATCAATATAACACCGAGAATTTTGGATGGCATTTTGAGCTGTACCAAGACCTGTTTCAGTTTCTACAACTCAAAGTGATCTTCTGTATAGGTATGAACCTTAAGTACTGTAAATCAATTTACCTAGTGTTACTGTTTAGCAAGATATCTGTGGTCCCTTTGTGCGCGTGTAGGGTTGTCAACCATTAAATCAAATCAGATATGGTTTGATAGTAGCTGAATTGTCATTTTAAATCCAGACATAGCAGTGTTTTTAATTATTTATTGTTTGTATTATTTTTTATTGAAATTCTGCGTAAAAAATCATGCCCGTCCAATTCAATGGGTAACATTTAAAAGTCAAACAAAGCCAGAGCAAATAGATACTTATAAATGAACGGTCAGACACACTAAACAGCTATGTCAGGCTAAACGAGACTCTATGCAACCCTAAGCACGTGATCATCGCGATAATTCAATTGGAGAACCGACCAACCACACACTCCCAATTACTGTCTCAGAGCAAACGCGTTATGCTGGGTTTACACGGGCTTAGTACTTGTCATTAGTGTAGGTGGTTAGGGACTTATATGTACAGTGACAAGTGGCAAGGAACCGTCTACACATTGGTATTAGTAAATGGTATTAGTTTATAAGATCTACCTCATCACTAATCAGAATGCACTTGTCAATAAATGTTTACAGTACTCGACAAGTGACAAGTATTAGTAGATTTTTAGTTGGGGGTAGGTGCTTGTCGCTTAGTAAATAGGATCGGCTTCTAATCACTTGCACTTGCAGTTGTACTAATACTAAGCACTTATACAACATGTTTACACACAGTTCACAAGTGTAAGTGACAAGTACTAAGCATTAGCTACTAAGCCCGTGTAAACCCAGCTTTATCCAGCTCAAACAAGGAGCTTTTTGTTATGAGGAAGTATATAAATGTAGTCTACACGGTGCTCGCGAGCATTGCCAAAGATTTTAACTATTCATTCTAGACATTAAATAAACAAAAAATATGAACTAATGTCGAATTCCACAAAAAAAAAATCTTTTTTTTTTTTTGACTTTTTGAATACTTCTTAACATTTCCAATACCTAATTTTTATCATAACAACAATTTGTTAAAATGAAATTTTTCAATGATTTTTTTAGGGACAGTTTTTTTTGTCAACTCTATTCTTATATTTTGATTGTCAGGCAAAAGGTGTGGTGATATTAGAACACATTGTGGTAGCATTGTATTCAAAAAGAAGCTTTATGACGAGTTACGTCGAAAATTTTTTTTTGAAAAAAGGTTAATTATCTCTGGAACCAAGCCGAATCCAGGAAATTTTATATAACATTAAATACTCTAAATATGCTTAGGAATTCAGCATTTAAATCTTTCGGAATGCTCACGAGCACCGTGTACCTATATTATAGTCATAATTAATATTATATTTATTTATGACTCTCCATATTCATTAGTGCGACAATGTTTTGTCGTCAAAGTGCTGCAACTGTCAGCTTCCGTAGCCTAGTCGTAGTGACCCTGCCTACGAAGCTCGAGGTTCCGGGTTCGAATCTCGGCGAGGGCATTATTTTTGTATTTATTTATCACAAATATTTATTCCTTGGTCATGGCTGTCTATGCATTTAAGTATCTATAATACGTATCAATCTATTGTACATATCGTCGCCATGGTACCCACATCACAAGCCTTAATTGAGCTTACCGTGGGACTAGGTCGATTTGTGTAAGATGTCCCAAGATATTTATTTACTATTATTTATTTATGATATCAAAAAATGGAATTAGATTGTCAGACCAAAAGTTTTTTCTTATATCATTCCGTTAGTTGTTCATATTCTTTTACTAGGTATTAATGTCTCGTTAAAAAAAGAGGTTTACGACCTACACTGATATAAAAACCTCAGAATAGTCTTTATGGTAATAATCAAAAGCATTTAAGATGGTTTAACTGAATGTGATAATAAGATCTCAAATGGCGCCGTTTCGGTGGCCCCGAACATTTCATATTCATAAATTCATGGCCAACATTGGCGAGTAATGGCGAAAGAATATTATTGCGTGGAAAAGGAAGCCGAGATCTATTAGTAATACCGTAAAATAGAGTAGGTAGGGACAGGGATGAAATTAGACATTACAATACTCTTTATTGCACACCTCGTAACATAAAAAAGAAAATAACAAAAAAAACTAGAATCTTAAAGGTAGAGGTAACACAACAGGCGGTCTTATGGCTAAAGAGCATATTCATTACAATATACTGAAACAAATTGCCGATTGTTTCCATTTTAGTACTTACATAGTTGAACATACCTCGTTTCGTAGTTGTGGTAATATGGAATCAAAATAGATGGTAATTGGGTGGAAAAATAGCTGTAATTTATATTTTCGCGGTATTCATCATCATCATCAGCCTATGATAGTCCACTGCTGGACGTAGGCCTCTCCTACTAACTATGCGTATAGACGGGTTGTATGTTGTTTCATAGACAACATTTTTGCAGAATATTGGTTCATAGAAAATGTTTCTCGTATTTTCATTTCATAGAATGATCATTTTTCAGAGCTCTTACATTGTATAATCTGGTTTTATATATTTTTTATTGTTCAGATATGTAGTTTTTAGAATTTCGTTTCATAGCGTATTCAATCAAATATTATTAATTCGTATAGTATTTTTTGTCTAGAACAGTTGTTTCAAAAACTGAATATTCATAGAATGTTGTTTGTCATTGTATCAAACTTAATATTTTTTATTCAGTCATAATTAAACTATAGAATTATCATTACATACCATTATACAAATACAAAAGAAATACCTTTGTCCAAAGAATTTTAGTAACCGATTTAGACCTGGGGACCGGTCGACGAAGCCCCGCTGCGCGGGGCTTCTATTTCTGCTCTAAGGGATAAAAGGTACCTAACGAACCTATCCAGGTTAGAGCAGAGGTACAAATTTGGGGGCTCCGCCCCCCGAGCCCCCCTTGTGGGGGGCTTCGCCCCCCCTCCCCCCCTTATTTTGGTTTCGCAAGGATGACGATATGTAAACAATTAATTAAAAGTACGAGTAAGTAGGTATTTTATTTATCCGGGAAACAACGCTCGAAACCTAACCAACCCAAGTCGGTTTTACCCTGATTTATTACTTGGATTGGTTAGGTTTCGAGGCTAGAGCAGATTGAAAAGCTAACTAACCTAACCTACTCTACCTAACCTACTTTGCCTACAATCTACCTACTTTTTCTGGTAGCTGTTTGGTTTTATTAGAGGGAGGGCGAATCAGTGTATAAGAAACAAAATACTTACATGAAATATGACTCATTAGGTAAGAATATCACTATGCAATAAAGTAAACAGTGGAACTAAATATTATATACCTAAACTAGTAACTATAAATAAGAGCTAATCTATGAAATAAGAGCTTACAAAACAAAAATACATGATATGTAATTCTAGTGTTTGGTTACTTTGTAAAGTAAAAAAGTTAGATAGCAATATACAGGGTTACTTTTTCATCAGTACAATAAATCAACATACGTAATAGTAGTCCAATTTACAGAATACTAGCATTTTTTGTTACTACCCCTTTAGAACAAAAAAACTGAAATACCAATGTTTGAACTTATCTGTAAACCTAATAAGAAAATTGGACGTATTACGCATTATCAATGTACATAACTAGCAAAACACACGAACTGGCAACTGTTTGTTTACAACGTCATCGCACGTGGCATGGCGGCTTAAAAAAGCGGCGGTGATAATCAACTTATGATTATGACTTGGCAAAAAAATCTTACTTGATCCCAAATCTTCCTTCATACTTGCACTAAGGACAGAAACTTTCTTCATTGAGGCGTATTTAAACACTTGAAATCAACTTTATGCACAATGATTGGAATAAAAAAAACATACCTGATTAATGGAGTCCATTTCTCATACTAATTAATTAATTCACATACTTAAGCAAGTGTTCAAAATGTTGGCCGTGGTTATCTAAACACACTCTTGCCCGTTTTTGAATGTTTCCTTCGATATTTCCCAACACAAGTCTGTAGTTCTCACTTTTAAGTTCATCAAATGCACTTATTATTAGATTTTTTAAGTCTTTTAAATTTTGGGCCTACCCTCACCCCACAAAAACAGTCACACGGGGTCAAATCTGTAGACCTGGCTGGCCATAGCTATAACACTGGCATTTTCCAGGCGGGCCACACTTTCTTCAGCGTATAGCCGCTGGGCTGCCACTGTATTTTCCCCAATGAGAAAATAACTACGAACCATTTCGTACGAACAATTTCCGACTGAAGGTAGTACGATGCGGCGCGCGCGCACATACTTACGTCAACCGTGAGACTGACCGTCCGTGACCTAGTCACCCAGATTGAGGTAACTGCTATGTTGCCAACTCGTGCGCAGGTCGGTCACCCCTTTCCTCCGCCCTCTGCGTCCCGCACCCCGTTGACGTCTTATCATTAGTAGGCCCATTATTTTGCATTTGCATGAAGGATAAATTAATTATAAATGAAAAAAAAAATTACAATTTTATTTGATAAATGTAATCTATTATCGATACCAAATATGTGGGGAAATTTATTGTACCGGTGAAAAAGTAACCCTGTACATGCAACTGAATGTCTGTGAAATATGTTTTAAGCAATCGAATAGTCTATGAAACAATAATATTGGAACAGAAAGTATATGATCCAAATAATATATGAACAAATTTCTGTGAAACGAAATTCTATGAAACTTCTGTCTATGAAACAGTGTGCCACCGTATAGACGCATTAGGAGGTAAATGCCCATAATCGCCACGCTGGGCAAGCAGATTAGCGATCGCAGTAATGTGTCCACTATGATGACGCTGCTGCCCATCATCAAGCTTTAATCAAATATGTTCCGTGACACTTCAATCCGTTAGTCGACTCTTACGACACCCGCAGGAGGAGTTGGGGTAGTGACAAATGTATTCTTTCTGCCGTCACCACACGGCCAATTAAAATATACCTACTGCAAAAAATTGCCAATTGTTTTCATTTTAATTATATAGTTTTCATTAATACTTACATAGTTGATCATACCTTATTTCATAGTTGTGGTAATATGGAATTAAAATAGATGGTAATTGGGTGGAAAAATAACTGTAATTTATATTTTCGTGGTATTAACATTCCAGTAAATCGATTCATCAAGATAATATTTCGTTTACGTACGTAGTATGTCTTGGTTTACAAATATCAACTCACCACTCTGCTATCCTTTCGTGTCCCAACGTAATCCCTAGTTTACTTAATTGATCGGTACTTGTAATAGTAGATAAGTGAGAGATAAAATCCCACCATAAATATAACCCAACAACTGCCTAAAAGAAATGAGAACAAGCGAGTTTCTTTTTACCAGAGTGCTATACAATTTTGGATTTATTTCACAAAATGTTATTGAATAATCAAGTATGAAGTCAGTTAATCACGTAATATATCGGTTCAATATATGTCGGTGGAATACATTTTTCACCACCCCAACTCCTCCTGCGGGTGTCGTAAGAGTCGACTTCCATACATGGTGGGTCATTAATTATTTTAAATAAACAATTAAAATTTAAGGAACGTAAGGACATTGTTTCTTTATCTGTTGAACGGACTATAGAATTGAGTGCTATTGAATTAGATAAATTTATTGTTGTGTGTGTGTACAGGCCGCCTTTAAGTAATTTTGAGCAATTTGAAAGTGTAATGGAATCTGTGCTTCATAAAATATCAGTTTGCGGTAAGAAGTTACTTATATGCGGCGACTTTAATGTAAACCTTTTAGAAAATTCAACAACAAGTACAAGATTGTTGAATCTATTTAAGTCTTCTGAACTCAACCACATTTTTATGGAGCCTACTCGTATCAGTGCAACTAGTGCGACTTGTATTGATAACGTTTTCACTGATATTTTTCCTGTTAACAAAAAAGTAATCAGTAATTTAGAGTCAGATCATTTAGGTCAATTAATAACGTTTGAGACAATCAGGAAAAATAACATTAGAAAACAAATTACTTTTGTGCCAGTAACCACAAGCCGTGTTGAACGAATGAAAGAAAGTTTAGTGCAAACGCTACCTATTCTGTCTTCCAACATTAACTCCAATGACATGTATAATTCATTCTTTCACATTTTTATGAAACATTACAACAAAATATTCACTTCCAAAAAGGTTGTGGTTGGTGGTGCATCTGCTTTTAGTGAGTGGGCCACTGCGGACTTGTATGAACGTAGACGAGCACTGTATGCATTGTATGAGGAACGGCGGTTTAATACGAGTGATGAATTTAAAGAACACGTCAAACAATATTCTAAGAAATTTAAGATTGATTGTAATAAAGCTAAGCGCGATTATTTGTCCCAAAAAATTAAAAATAGTTCCGACATCATTAAATCAACCTGGAAAGTGATTAATGCGGAGACTGGTCGATCAAAGCATAGATTCCACGATCCTAAATTAAAAATTACTGGCAAAATTATAGAGTCAAGTTTAGAAGTAGCAACAGAATTTGAGCACTTTTTCACCGATATACCAGTCTCCATAACTAAGGATTTAAATTCATCACCTTCGTCTGCCACTATATTATTAAGAGATAACGTCCCTATGTGTAGTAACGACTTTAATTTTAAACATATTCAAATCTCAGATGTAATAAAGGCATTTAAATCCATCAATGTCAAGAAAACTTCTGACCTCTGGGGAGTCTCTGTTCATGTCGTCAAATCCCTTATTGAAATCGTAGCACCTGAATTGGTAGTAATATTTAATCATTGTGTTGATTGTGGTGAGTTTCCTGATCTTATGAAACATAGTAAAGTAACTCCTTTATTCAAATCCGGTAGCACTTCAGACCCCACTAATTTAAGACCTATATCTGTGCTACCAACGTTTAGCAAAATTTTTGAAAAAATAGTTTTATCGCAATTAATTAAGCACTTTAACGTAAACAATTTAATGCATAACAAGCAATTTGGTTTTACTAGGGGGCGCTCAACATCTGACGCTGGTGTCGAATTAATTAAACAAATATTTGATGCCTGGGAGGAATCACGAGATGCTTTAGGTATCTTCTGTGATTTGTCCAAGGCCTTCGACTGCGTTTGCCATGAAACATTGATCAGGAAGCTAGACCATTATAGAGTTAGAGGATCAGCATTAAATTTACTGGAATCTTATTTACGCGGTAGAATACAAAGGGTTGATGTGAATGGACAGCGATCGCCGGGGTCATTGGTCTCCACGGGTGTACCACAGGGATCTATATTGGGGCCTTTCCTTTTCCTTATCTACATAAATGACTTGCCACATCTCATAGAGACCCACCATGACATAGTATTGTTTGCAGACGACACCTCACTTATTTTTAAAGTCAAACGACAGCAACAAGCTTGGGATGATGTAAACAATGCTATTTCTAAAGTAGTAAACTGGTTTAATATGAATAACTTAATGTTGAATGAGAAAAAAACTAAATGTATTAAATTTGTTACAAGTAACATAAAGCATCAACAGGCTTATCGCGAACCCTAATGACAGCCGAGCTAAGAGGCCTAGCTACTTGTTACTCGTTACAGAATCTTGTATCTACGCATCTACGCAGTAGTAGAAAACGAATGGAGAGTTCCAAGCTTGCGTCCATGCATAGATGCACACCCCATAGAAACAACTTCCTTCGTAAGAATGTAAACCCTTCACATAACAAGACAAGAGTGAATCGTTCTATGTCTAACACGGGAATGAATTGATGAACACTGCAGTAGTGACCTTTTATACTGTCAGGTCACCAGCCACCTGTTCATAGGTTGGTATCATCTACCTGCAAACCTGCATGGACCAAGCAAAGACCACTCCAAGCAAAACATTGCTTATCGTTTTCTAGATTTAGTAACTCATATCTCCGACACGGCCATACTGACAAGACAAGCGTCCTCGCTTGTATCTGAAACAAACACGTACATCAGTAATCTTTGTCACCACTCGGTTACTCCTGACCAAATTATCTGTCTACGTAAAATCAACTCTACTCAAGGAAAATAATTTTATTCTTTGCAACTGAATTTAGGATCACTTAAAGTCAATTCATTACCACCAATTTAAATGCAAGACCAGACAAGTACCACCTGGCTTTCATAGCCACCTTTTACGTAAAACACATGACGGCAAACGTTCGGAAGCAGGTCTCTCATTCGTGGCCTATTGGTTATCACATAACCACACACTACGCGCATCCCCAAGGGATCGCCGAGTCAACCCTGACTCTACGGTCTCTACAAGATCCGACCTCCGCCAGAGCTTATCGCGCACCGCGTACCCACGGACTACTCAAAGGTAGACACCGACTTCTAACGGGCTACGGCTACGATCAAGCCTCTGGTACGGTCGACCAACCGAACTGAGAACCTCATCCTTCATGCCACAACAATCTTCATCTACTTCACGTGGTACTTGGCTTTCTAGCATTTTCATTAACAACAAAATGTTATCTGTATTCAATCATTTATGAACTTCAATTTGTTAGACAATTTTGATAGTGCCACCAGCTCAGTTTCAGTTACCAGTAAAATCAAAATTAAGGAAACACAAGTCACGTTTATGTCTATCGGAAACTCACATTGTGACATAGTCACCTCATCCCGTTTAACAACAATAACTTCTTTTGTGGCATTACCAAAATGATCTCAATTAATGAATAATTCAAATTAGTCAATCTCTCGACTCAAACAAAAACGTAAATTACTCAACCAGGTAACCATCATAACCATCCGATTTCATTTCAGTCCATCGGATTGTTAGGATCCAATAACCTATCAGAAGTTAACCATCTCAGCCGCGTAAGTGCTACTCCTCGCAAAGAGTATACTGCACATAAAAAGCAGTCCACGTGCACCTTTCACATGCTTCGGAACTTCCGATGCGATTATTAGATCACGCTCAATCCCTCGGACTTGCTGTCGGTCCATTGAAAGCTCACATGAGTGATGATTTGAATTAATTAAATTTAAAAATTATTTAGGTACTCGTTTAATCAACCCAGGGAATTAAAATCAACTTCATTAACATTCGAATAGACTAGTCAGTCTATGTACTTACTACTTTACTAGCCAGTAACAGACATAGTTCTACAATAGTCAAATGAAACACTTCAACAAACCAACAAATGGGTTACAGTACTCTAAAGTTGGTCTACCTCCATCCGGTAACCAAAACCACAGTTGCTTCCATCCAGCAACAACAAAATTGGTCTACCTCCATCCGGTAACCAAACCAAAAACACATCGACCGATTACACCATCAAACCAAACGCATGCCACCCACAATCGTGGCCGCACGGAGACGGAAAAATAGATCCGATTTTACACCTACGATTACGAATGATAAAATGGTGTATGCAGTCTGAGAAAAGGTAACCAAACTGAATGTAAAATGTTTCATTCTACGATTGCAAACTAAATGACTAATTCCAATAATTATAATCCACAACTTTAATTAAACTAAAGTAGTCAAATTGAAACTATGGACAGCCCACATAATGAGAAATGACTATCACCACCATCATCATCATGACCACTAACATGATCATCACCATAACCACCATCATGATCATCACCACGATCACTACAATGATCACTACAATGATCACCATCATGACCACCATCATGACCATCATCATGACCACCATCATGACCATCATCATGACCACCATCATGACCATCATCATGACCACTATCATGACCACCATCATGACCATCATCATGACCACCATCATGACCATCATCATCACCCTTCAGAAATTATTATAACCGATCTCAATGCGTTTAATAAAACTTGTTTATTTTAAACTTGCGTAACTGTAACATTGATGTCTAATTTAGTTTCAATTTTGCATTTCTTCCTCCAATTTTTTTTTCAACTCTATAGAATCGAAAGGGAATAAACCCTCGATGGCTACAACAACATTAGTTTCACCAATTAGCTCAGACCTCAAATAGCCCAACAAAAATGTGAACTGCTCAGCGGATTAACCACGTGTCCACACCACGTGCTGCACCACGTGTTCACGGTAGGCAGTAGCGACACCTGCTACGCCACCGGGCATGACATCAACAACTTGCAGGCCGGCAGCTCGTTCTGACTCACCATGTTGAACTGTAATCATCAAATTGTACGATATCATTTTTATCACAAAAACAAAGTAAAGTCAAAGCCGACTGATTTCCTTTTTTTTTTCAAGTAGACTAGCAATAAGCAGTTTTGAACAGATGTTGAGATAATTAGAATGCTAGACCTAATCATAACACTAAGTACCTAAATTTGAGGTTAGACACTGACCTCATCTTATACTCGACATAAGATTGTGCTTCACTTTACTATAATCAAATTAATGTCGCAAATAATAAAACGTATTAAAACACAAAAACTTAACGTTACAAACAGAAATGTCAACCGTTAGTTCTTTAAACTACTGCTTCTAATTTTTCATTAAAACAATTGGAAAGAAACCTGTCCTTTAATTTCCGTTGCTCCAAAATAACCATAGAGTTGGCGTCTTCAATTCTTAATTTCTTGGACATAGGTATCGCAAGAAATTGCGCTCGTTTCATCGTCACAGCATATTCCTCATGGATGAAACTGTAGACTACTATGACAGTGAGCTTGTTGATCTTGAAGTTGAACATCTGTAACGGTAATTTCACACGCATAGAAAACTTTTAACACAAGGCATGGATTGAAAATGTTTATCACTATCACAAATTAATTTTTGGTAGACTCGAAAACAAAACAAAACAAAGGGCTACCTGCCCATATTTTGGTACTGCTAGTATTTCACAACTATGTAAGTAATAAGTATGGGTCATGATATACTTTGAAATCACTAGAATTACTGTTTTTATTTCTTTTTCTTTTTTCAATAGGGTAGGATACCTACCCACACGTTTTCTTACAACAGTAATCACAAAAAAAGAACAAAGCAGTTTTCTAAATCACGACTCAAACTTAACTGCAAACATAGTGAACAATCATTACCTTACCAACTGTTGTCGATTTTAAACCTTACCGTTTACATGTGATACAATACCAGTACTCACTGTTACGTGAGCCTTGAGTCTTCATCCCACTTGCTGATATCGCGAACCCTAATGACAGCCGAGCTAAGAGGCCTAGCTACTTGTTACTCGTTACAGAATCTTGTATCTACGCATCTACGCAGTAGTAGAAAACGAATGGAGAGTTCCAAGCTTGCGTCCATGCATAGATGCACACCCCATAGAAACAACTTCCTTCGTAAGAATGTAAACCCTTCACATAACAAGACAAGAGTGAATCGTTCTGTGTCTAACACGGGAATGAATTGATGAACACTGCAGTAGTGACCTTTTATACTGTCAGGTCACCAGCCACCTGTTCATAGGTTGGTATCATCTACCTGCAAACCTGCATGGACCAAGCAAAGACCACTCCAAGCAAAACATTGCTTATCGTTTTCTAGATTTAGTAACTCATATCTCCGACAGGCTAGTATATTTGTGAAAGGTGAGGAATTGGAAATAGTTGAAAGTACAGTCTTTCTTGGTATAACACTAGACTCTAAGCTTCAGTGGGGTCCTCACATATCTAATCTCTCGAATAAACTGAGTTCTGCAGCTTTTGCAGTGAGCAAGATCCGTCAATTAACTGACGTCGATACAGCTCTGTTAGTATATTTTAGTTATTTTCATAGCATTATGTAAAATGCCATACATTTTATTATGGGGCAGTGCTGCCAATTCAGAGACTAACACTATTTTTGTTCTGCAGAAGAGGGCTATTCGAACGATATATAAAATGAGCCCTAGAGACTCACTTAGAGATAAGTTTAAGGTTATTAATATAATGACATTGTATTCTCAATACATCTATGAGAATATTATGTATGTACATAAAAATATTATCAATTTTAGGAAAAATTGTGACATACATAATATTAATACTAGAAACAAACATAAGCTCGCAGTACCCGCCACTCGGCTCCATAAAATAATGAAATCATTCATGGGTAATTGTGTAAGATTTTATAATAAACTTCCAGTAAATGTTACTGAATTTTCAGTCAATAAATTTAAGAATTTTGTAAAGCGTAAACTTATATCTAAAGCTTATTATAGTACACAAGACTACATGAATGATAAAACACCATGGGAGTAATTTAGGATTTAATTATTAATTTGTTAAAGTCATGACATTCAATTACGATAATTTACGCTTGGAGACCTTATACATCTCCAAACGTGCATTATATAATGTTATTATTATATACCTATTCGGAGAGAAACCTTTACTTCTCTATAAATTATTACTTATAAATGTTCTGACTTTTTAGAGACTTTACATCTCTTGTTATTATTATTCTATTTCAATTTATTTAAAATCAATTTTATGTTTTTTTTTTAATGCATGTTAGTTGTAAGATGTACCATGATTGATTGAAAAAATAATTCCCGCCAAGTTTCTTACCGGTTCTTCTTGGGTCAGCGGTGTAGGTTTCGAACCGGAAGTAGTTTCAATACCTAGACGATTCAAAAGAGTTTGTTGCTATTCCAATTTGAATAAAGAATTATTTGACTTTGACTTTGACTTTGACTTTGACTAAGGGATTGAAGTGTCACTGACCATTCTACAAGATTGATGATGGGCAGCAGCGTCATCATAGTGGACACATTACTGCGATCATCAATCCGCTTGCCCAGCGTGGCGATTATGGGCATTTACCTCCTAATGCGTCTATACGCATAGTTAATATGAGAGGCCTACGTCCAGCAGAGGACTAACATAGGCTAATGATGAATCACTTAAGTACTTAATTTAGGTTCTCTATGAAAATCAGTGACATCAACATCAATATCGTCTCATTCATGAAATCCCGAAATGAATTATGATGATGTTGGTTCAAATTTAAATTTCAGAACAGATGAACTCATATTGATTCAAATATGTGTACCCAAATGAGCCCTCGGTATCCCATCCCGTATTTGTTCACTTTGCTTGTAAAGCTGAGGTGAATCGAAAACTACATAAAACTGGACTTGGGGGGCGTTTTTAGGGTTCCGTAGCCAAAATGGCAAAAACGGAACCCTTATAGATTCGTCATGTCCGTCTGTCCGTCTGTCCGTCTGTCCGTCTGTCCGTCTGTCACAGCCGATTTACTCGGAAACTATAAATGCTACAGTAACGAAATTTGGTAAGAATATGTGTTGTATAAACCGCTACAGGATTATGATACTAAATTGTAAAAAAAAACCATTGGGGTGGGGGCCCTCCATACATGTAATTGAGGGATAGAAAAAAAATTTTAGTTGTATATAAGCGTGTGGGATATTAATAGAAAGGTCTTTGAAAATGATATGAAGGTTTATAAATCTCATTTTTATTTAAGCAAATCGTTTTCGAGATATCAACTCTCAAAGTCTGAAAAATGTGTCCCCCCCCTCTATTTTTTAAACTACGCGATATAAAATTCTAAAAAAAATATATGTTATGCACATTAATAAACTCTATCAACGATTTTTGGTTTGATTCAATTATCTCCTATAGTTTTTGAGGTAGGTTGATTTAACTGTATTTTTTTAAATAATAAATTGATAATGGTACGGAACCCTTTGCGCGCGAGTCCGACTCGCACTTGGCCGGTTTTTTTTAATTACATGTATTGTGTTCATTTTGTTTTTTTAAAGGAGCATTTTGTTTGTCTAAGGGATAGAAGTGTCACTGACCACTATTTGATAAAAGATTGATGATGGGCAGCAGCGTCATCAGCGTGGCGATTATGGGCATTTACCTCCTAATGCGTTTAATATGCTTAATAGGAGATGCCTACATCCAGCAGTGGACTATCATAGGCTGATGATGTGATGATGTACGTGTTTTTTTAAGACAGTGAAAACATGTCAGCGTCTGTAGCCTAGTTGGTACCCTGCCTACTAAGCTGGGGTTTCGCGTTTCAATCCCGGCGAGGGCATTATTTGTGTATTTATTTATCACAAAAAATATTTGTTCCATGGTCCGAGCTGTCTATGTATTTAAGTATCTAAATATATACATCGACGCTTGGTTCCCACATCACAAGCCTTAATTTAGCTTACCGTAAGTCGATTTTGTATTAGATGTCCCAAAATAATTATTTATTTTAGTCAGGTCTATTAAATTTAGTAGTAATCAGAAAAAACGTTAACCAATGATTTTGAGCGTAAAAATGAAAAATTAATACCTGCTAACCTCAAACATTTTTAAACTACTTACTACTGTTGTTGATTACGATCACCAACTTCAAGCGGTTGAAACTCAAAACTTGCTCCCTAAGGCACTGGTCTCACCGCGAGCTACTAAGCTATGAGCTATCGGCTATAAACACGAACAAAACATACGCACTTACGTGTAAATAAAAGAGACACGGCGATACTCGCCCGGCGCAGTGATAGCTGATAGCTGGGCGAGTATAGCCGCGTCTCTTTTATTTACACGGGAGTGTGTATCTTTTGTTCGTGTTTATAGCCAATAGTTCATAGCTTAGTAGCTCGCGGTGGGACCAGTGCCTAAGGATCATGCCCTTATGTTAAAACTTTTTTAAAAGTGAATACGTGACTTTTTTTATCTCTGAACATGCCTATTAGCAGAGAATATTTTTAGCAATCAAACTAAAATTAGCTACTTACACTAAGTACAGCCGAGTACCTATCTCCACTGCGCGAGAAATTTCATATCTTCGTCTCTCTCGTATCTTATTTGTAAATAAGTAAAAATGAAAGTACCTATAAAGGATAAACATTAAACATAACATTTGGCTTCAATCTCGGCATGGGATTGGAATAACATGTCTGATGAATCCGCAAATATGTAGCCTCGTAGTGATGTGTTGATGCGCCGTTCTCGCCTGGGGGATATGTCTGCGGCTTAAAATTTAATATGGTAACAGTAGGTACTTAATTTATGATTGACATATTTGTGCCCCAGTGATATAACACCCATATATCAATCATGCATAAGATTGAAGTTACAGATCTGACTTGTATTAGGTTAGCGACAAGCACCTTACTTAAACACCGTTATAAATTGTTCAAAGTATTGATAGCAATGTCGAAAGTGAAATCATAATAATACTGGGTATTTCCTGAGTCACTAATAACCGATTTATAGCCATTCTAGATACTGCCGCAAAAACGCTGCATAAAATCATCTGAAAAAGATGTCAAAGGCCTATGATGATGAATAACCGCATACATACCTATATTTAAGCCATACTGAAGAACTTTTAGTAGGTATCGAACTAGCAATGTACTAGTTGCAGAACATTCTCAAAATTGCGGGAATGTGCTCGAAAATTCCCGAGAATTTTCATGAGAACTTAAAAGTACGTTCTCATTGAGAATGTTTATATGAGAAATTATAAAAAAAGTGTTATGAAGAATATTGTATTTCAGAATTAGGTAAACAAGGCGTAAAGTATACCTTAAAAGGCATGTAGGTATATTCAAAGGATTTGACATGATTAGATTGCTTGTAAAATGTAAATAACCGAGTACATTCTCTATAGAAGTTTCGCAACATATGAAACTTCTCCTCGGTACATTGCTATGTAGAACCAACGCCGAAAACGCGAAAAAATATCACTTTGTCGCTATACAAAATGTCTATATATCACGTAGGTAACTAATTTGTATGAAATATTTTTTTTCGTAAGTTCGGGGTTGCTCCAATGCTAAAACTTGTTCAGTGTGACTTATACCGGGTATTTCAACTATGGGACATCAAAAAAAGTACTCTCAAGTTGTTGGTTGATAAACGGATTTCTTATTTTTAATACCAGTAATACTGCATTCATAAATTTCGTATGACACGTACCTATTTTCAGAGGTATGAATAGCAATACATAATTTTCTTGCAATTTTGACATTAATTTCTAATCATTTCATCCTATTCTTTTCTTCTGAGATATTGTTGCTTTAAAATAATTATAACAAGTTCATCTTGGGATATATAATATAATGGAAATCTTAAAAACAGGAGGTGTTTATTTTTTAATAATCGAGAGATTCGATTCCCACATATTAGGCAAGTAATTTATAGAAAATCTATGAATGCAGAATTACTAACTTTTAAAAATAATGTATGGTCTTATTTGAGCAAAATACCCTATCTACGATATTTAAAGTACCTAAATAGGTACTTTCCCTTTCTATTCCGTGGGTTTAGGACGCCCTGTATAGGTATACGGTATGTGTGAGGTTTTAGTGACTCAGGAAACACCGTGTATTTTATAAATATTAGATGTCATATACCAAAGAAAAACGGCCAAGATCACCTAACGTCTGAGGTGGGGATCGAACCCACGTACTCAGCTTTCGCGGCTGATGCCTGTACCCCTCGGCCACTCGGTCTTAAGATCGAGTTTCTAATATTTATAATTTATATAGTATTAAGTATTAGTGTGACTACCGAGGAAAAATAAAAAGCACAAATCAAAATATATATGTAGTTAATAAATAATTTGATTTGTGTTTTCGCAATACGTTCGCCGTCTATTTTGTTATTCATTATTGGTTACCGTGTCACATAGATGCAAAAAAAAACATTAATTAGACGCGCTATTTATTCAAGTTAATTACGTTACTGGATTTATTGTGAATGTTCTTGTGAAGTATCTATGTATAGTATATGCGATCGATTTTACGAGTTTTGTTTAAAAGAAATAAATGATAGTAGGTACCAATGCATCAGTATAAAATAATATTGAGGATAGTAATAAGCAAACACCGGTTTCGCCGGGGCAAAAATGTACCAGTGCTAGTGATTCATTAAATATCGACTTAGTTTATCGATATCCATAAAAATATTTTTTTAACCATCATTATCATAACTAAACTAATGGCTAAGTTGGAATACGTTTAACTATGTGCAAACCTTTTTCATATGAATGAAAAAGGGTTGTTTATAGTTGCGATAAGTATGAACTTATCGCAACTATAAACAACCGATATCTGACATTGACTGTGTCGAGTCACTTTTGACAACCATTGAATCGTTGAATAACTCATCTAGTACCTGCAACAATATTATTTTGCATTCCGATCAATTAAATTTACCTTTTTGTTTCTTAAGGCGGCTAAAAATGCCAAGCAAGAAAAAAGTATCCGGAAAAGAAATAGAACTGAGTCATAAAACAGAAATTCATCAAAACTATAAATTGTTTGAATTTGCTCCAATTACTACAGTAGTACAGTTGACCTAGAAAGGTCGTTTAGTTGGCTAAAATGGATATTGTCACCCAGGCGACGAAGATTAAAGTCTGAAAATGTAGAAAAATGTTTGATTGTATATTGTGAAAATTATATTAAATATTAAAGATAGTTAATTCCTCAAAAAGTTTATTTTAGTGTATATAGTTTCCTTCTTCATTCAAATTCTTGAAATTACACAACGGTTGTACGACATTTTTATCGATATCAAATAATAAAATTAGTTTAATGTGTCCTCGCACTATTAAACGTCAGTACAGATTTGCCCCCGCGAAACCGGTGTTTGGTAATAAGCTTGTATACAAGCGAGAGCCGCACATGGCACATCTCTAATTGCATACAAAATCTTCTGGATCGCTGCCATGCTCAAGTGGCAACGACATTCCAGATTTATGGCACTATTAGCCATACTAACGCCAAACCATATTGCTTCATAATAACGATCACGCAAAATAAAGACAATAAACTGATAGACAAAAATAAATGTAGAATTCTAACTACAGCTGTTTTTTTAATGGCACTGAGTAGCTGTTACTGGCAAAATACACATATTTCTTTGTGTACATGTACACAAAGAACAGTTTGCATAAATCATACTTGACATGTCGATCATAATTTTACCTTGTTTACTACGAAATGTTCCACACAATAAATTTTAGTCAACGATTTACCTCTGACAGACGGTTTGGTTCAACCCACCGTTAGTTGAGACTACTAAATTAACTTAGGTACAGCTTGATCGCATTCCTGTCAAAACTTGACTCTGACGGGATCTACAAAAATAGGTAATGTTTAGAAATTTGTTTTATTCTTTCAGCTTATCAGGCAGGGTCACTACCGAATTACGAAGGCCGTAAAAGAAATTTCGTAATGTTAATGGAAATTATAGTACTTAGTTACCTTTTTCAACAAATACCTATCTTATCTGCCGTGTGGTGACGGCAGCAAGAATACATTTGTCACCACCCCAACTCGTCCTGCGGGTGTCGTAAGAGTCGACTAAGGGATTGAAGTGTCACTGACCACTATTTGATAAAAAAAATGATGATGGGCAGCAGCATCATCATAGTGGACACATTACTGCGATCGCCAATCGCTTATGGGCATTTACCTCCTAATGCGTTTATACGCATATTTAATAGGAGAAGCTTACGTCCAGCAGTGGACTATCATAGGCTGATGATGATGATGACCTATCTTATCATTATAGATCGGACATAGAAACCTACTTCTATTCGTAGGAGACCCACTTTTTTGCTCTGACATTTCGGTTGAGCTGTAAATTGTGGTGACAGCTTGCAACGAGAGTTACCGAAGCATGTGAGTACTCTACTTGTTCGCACACGAATATACATTTTTTTTCATCTACCTACATCATCAGTTTTATTTAAAACCACATACCTACTTAAACTATTTAAAAAGGAATTAGGTACCTTATTTCTCCCCCCTCCTAAACAAAAAATGGTACTAAACTATATTTAACCCAGATAAACCTAAATGGAAAAATCTTACCCTCGGGTTTTTCTGAATTTTTTGGCTACAAAAAGTTAAAAAAAAGCATCGGTGTTATCATACCTGGCCTGGTAGGCTTAAATGAGTTAAGACAATAAAATGATAATGCCTTTAGATGAGTGATTGTACACATTATTATACACCGTGTTTTTTTTTAATTCCGTTACATTTAACAGGCTGCTTGGTACGTTAATTGGAGCTACCCGTATTGCTTTTTGTTGAATTCGAAAAAAAAAACCACTTTCATACATAATAAATGAAATGGTACCTAAGTGTGAGAGAACCTTAAGAATAAGATCTAAGGTGACTGACGGCACATTTCAAAATAAGTTTCATTAGGATGTAATAAAGGTTGCAATAACTTGTTCAGTCATTAAACTTATTTTTTTAATAACTCAAAAACAATAAGAGTTAAGACACTAGTTTCTTAGAGAAATTGATTATTTATGACTTAAATAAGCTTCCCTTTAATTTAACGGAATTCAATAAAAACACGGTGTATAATTAGAAAATAATTATTAACTATAGGTACCTATTTTAATAACTATTATATGCATTCTAATTAATTATTATTATAAGTATTTCAATGGGAATCTGCTAATTAGCCGAATTTTAACTAGATATAAATATTTTACGTTTGTGAATTCCTTTCATAATATCATAATAGTGTAAAAAGCTTTCTAAATTAACGTAATAATTTATGTCTGTATTCACAATGCAGTAGGTAGCAAGAGACCGTTATTGTTATATTAATGGGATTCATTACAGCACTGAAAATTCCATTTTCCTTTTGGCTTATTTTCGGAAGATTACATCTGCGGCTCTTATTTGGACAAAAAATACTTGCTAGCTTCCCACGAAACAAGTTTCAGTAGATAATTTTCACTGGAAGGCCCTCTTCTCACGAGGAGACTCTCAAGCAATTTGAGTATCATATCCATATCATAAGCGTCAGTCGCTGCCATATAAATTCACTTCGTTTTGCACACAGCGCGACTCCTCTACAACGCGTTTCGTGTATACGATAAAGGTAAGGACACACTTGTCCCACGTTCGCAACGTATGCAATACATACAACGTAGGAGAGATCTCGTGCATACTTATACCACGTATATGATGTGTATTGACATCAGGCTCGCGTTTTATACAGTTACATTTTACAATTTCGCTGTTTGTCTCTCTAACGCACGCATGTATTGACTAGAAAAAGAGACAAACAGCAAAAATTGTAAATTGTAACTTTATAAAACGCGACCCAGACGATGTTGTAGGTGATTTAGGTGCACTCTATTTATAATGTTTTCCGATTCAGAGAGTAAATTTGAAAATTATTTAGTTTTGTTATTTTTAAATGAATGCACCGCAAAGAAAACAGAAAAGAAGAAGAAAAGGTAATGGGAACGTATCTTAGGCGATATGGTATAATTCTATAAGTTGTTCATCTGCCATTATGTAGCGCGAGTGCCACGGTATGTTTTCATAGTGCATTGTATACGTTGCGTACAGTCAAGTGCAAAAATAAGTACCTATCGAAAGAATCCACTCTTAAATATGTTACGACGTTCTTATTACACAGAATTAGAGTGCACTGGGACATATTTTTCAAACATTTTTGTGTACACCTTATTTTGTCTTTGACTGTACGTGGAACAAGTGTGTCCTAACCTTAAGTCGCACATGTCTGTCTTGCCAGTTCGGGTCGGACATATTACGTTAATCTAGTTGCAGCCGAATGGGATCAGTCAGATCAGTCTATAAAGTCATTTTGGACAAAAAGTCAAACATTTTCAACGTTTAAACAATTATACAAGGTGTCAAAAAATAAGTGCATTCCCGTTGCCTGTGAGGTTTTCGGACTTTAAATAGAGGGTATTTGGAATATTCAGAAAGGTCGGTGTTTTAAATACACTTAAGACCTATTTAGACATCTACTTCTGAAACTTGAACTTATTTAAAAAAATGCCTTAAGAGAGTCATTCCGCTTTCCTATTAGAAAGCTAAATAACTCATTCACTGATAACAGGAATGCGCTTAATTTTTGGCCAACCTGTATATATGAGTGGGTCGACAATGGTGAATATATTTAATGATAATTCATGATTTGTATAAATGAGGTCAAGTAAATAGTGGTTAGAAATCGTGCCATTTTACTCGTGCATTTTTTCCTAAGATTTGCTTATATGTATATATAATGCGATTATGGATATGGGTGGGATTTACCTCCTCATCCGCATTAGGAGGTAAATCCCACCCATACCCATGATGACTTATGAGAGAGACATACCTATGATCAGCATAAGGTGTGCTCCCGGTTCTGAATTTGTATGGCAAGAACCGGGAATTCCTGGAGGATACCCTAAATCAGCAGTGGACTGATAGGCTGATCAGCATTGGACTAATAGAAGAAGTTGTGAAACATTATCAGTCGTTTCTTTAACAGATACGAGTATCGATCTACCTGGTATGAAAAAGAAGCAATTTTAAAGGGTCTCATGCCCATGAAGTACGTGCACATCTTTCGCCTGGTTCTCTCTGTTGTCTGGCTGCGGTGCAGGATATTTCGATACGTTATACGCAATTAATTGTAAAGGGTCGAACCCTGCCGTGATTCGGACTCAAGTATTTGGAGCGGATTATTCGAGCCCATTGTGACGTTAACAATGCCGCGTTGGAACAAAACGGGAAATTGGGGTTACCGGTAAATATTTAAGCACAATACGCATCGAAATTGTTTAATGTTCGTGTTAGAGTAATTTTTGAAGCCGGGGTTAGAGTCTTAATCGTATTCTTGATGCTTATGAAGAAGCTGATTTTTGTCTCAGAGAGTTTAATATGTACATCGCGAGAATCCAAAACACCAGTAAGCTGGAGAAAATAACTAAAATTCACCAGTCAATAACAGCTATATCTAAAGATGGGGCTATTCGAGACCCAAGGGGCTATTTGGTAACATGGAAATTAAAGGTGTTAGACTCAAATTAAATAAATGTTCCTATCGCAAGATTTCGAACAAATATCTTATACCTGGAACCACGTATTTTCATAATAATCCAAATCCAATGCTAAAAAGAAATCGGGGTTAAATGCTGTTTTGTCCTTAGTACCAAATAGCCCCATCTTACGGAACATAAAAAAAACTTAAGTAATATATGTTGACTCAATCTTACACAAATCGACAGAAGTTATAAGACCGCATAATTATAAAATGAAAATATGCTACTTTTTTCCGTTCCTAGCGGAGAAAATAAAGGGTTTTGATTCACTCTACTAGAATTGTTGAGTTGTTCCATAAAAATATGGTGAAAGAATATGAAAATTAAGTCACAAATTAGTACCTGTAATGGCTGCTTTTGAAAATTTTCCAGTTCATGAGGTATTATTATTATAGTTTTCGTCGTGTGGAAACAAGTAGGTTAGCATATCGTTTCATAGTAATAAGTTTATAAATTGTAATTTATTTTTCAACACACTTGCTCGTAACGTAGGTATTATTGAACCGCTATTAGGCTCATAATCCAAGATATTAAACACGCGTGCTTTTTCATTACGTTATTGTTCTAGTGCGGTAATAACATAACCCGACCAAGTATGTTTGCAAACATTTGCAAGTATTATGTCATGTAGATGAAGCATTCGAATTTAGTCAGGTTATATTTATTTTTTAAATTGACCAAAGAGTTGACATGTGGCAGAAATAGCGAAATCCAGAATATTATTTCAAAATACTATAAATTTTCGTAAATAAATAAATAAAATATTTAAATTGTGCATCCAAATTATCAAGTAACTATTTATATTAAATGTAAAGTTATCGTATTTTTATTTTATGATAAACGTTAATGATTCGCAGTTTTTTTTTATATTGGCTGTTTGTCCATAGGATTGCTGCCTCACAAATTTGCGCGCGTTTAAAAACTCCTTAGGTATGCGCGGGCCGTTTTAAAGTTACCATTTGTAATTTTGTATTTATTTTGTTCTTCGGAGTGGAGTGAATTTCAAATGTTTGTTGCGTTTATTTTGTTGTGTTCATGGTTGTGTTTACTGTTATTACTTTTATGTGAATTATGAACTTCAAGTAATGAACAAGAATCAAACAAAACGGTTAAACGTAACTTGGCATAGTACCTAAGTATAGGTGAAAAACTTAAGAAAGTCACCTGTTGTACGTGTGAGTGACGTATTCGAATAGAGAACACATATTTGAAATTAGTAACACAAACAAAACAAATGCCTATTCGAACACGTCACTCACACATACAACAGGTGACTTTATTAAGTTTTTCACCTATAAGTAGTAATTACCTAGCAACAAAGGTTAGTAAAAGTGTTACTAAAAGTCGGTTATTCCTCGCAAGTAAGTTGAAAAACGTCGTATGAAACTCGTGTGCATTAATTGATCATTATACTCTCTGCTATCTTATGCGCGCTCGCTTGCAGCTCGCGCGCACAATACCGCCTCGAGTATAAGGCACTAGTCTCACCGCGAGCTACTCAGCTATGAGCTATTGGCTATAAACACGAACAAAAGATACGCACTCCCGTGTAAATAAAAGAGACACGGCGATACTCGCCCGGCGGTGATAGCTGATAGCTGGGCGAGTATCGCCGTGTCTCTTTTATTTACACGGGAGTGCGAATCTTTTGTTCGTGTTTATAGCCCATAGCTTACAGCTGAGTAGCTCGCGGTGAGACCAGTGCCTTATGATCAACTTAGCACACTTGTATCATAATGTACTATTACATACATGAAACTATAGGTCTGTATGGTAAGAAATGTAGGATGAATTGATAACCCATGAATTTATAAGAGTGTTCTAAATAAATGAAAAAAAATATTTTCATCGAATAACGAGACTCAGTATTAGATGTGTTAGCTTTAGCTTCAGATTATTCCCATTCAGATTGCGTCCAGTTTTCAAATGACCGGCTTTTCATAGCTCATATATTCATTAGATAAGCCCATAATTCTGAAAGGCCGGCTCACTGACTTCCTAACCAGTGGCCTATCAAAATGTATTTAAAGGTCTTCGCACACTATAACAACTCCACGCCAACGCGGCAGCAACTCTACTCACACTCACGATGAGTAGTCAACTAGTTGATCCACCTAATGGTCACTAGTGGACAATGCGGTATCAACGAATGGGCAATGAAAATGGTTGCTCGATACACGTCAGTGGCAAACGCATAGTCGTTGCGTGGACAACATGTGGTCGTTGCGTAACAAACGAATCGGGTTTGACCTTTAGTGTACGATGCGTAGGCCACTCGTCGTACACTATTTTATTAAATGTAATTTTTTGAAATTAAAGTTTGGACAATATTATGATGATAATATATGACACAGGGTTTAAATTTCAATTATTAGACTTGAATCGAGTGGGTATGAAGTTGATATAGTGTGCGAAGACCTTACCTAACGCTGCCGCAGTGTGTTTTGAATTGACCCAGATTGTTAGATTTTTTTTTATTTTGTTTCATATAGTTATCGGATTGCTGCATGAATTCTAGTTATGAATTGTTTATTTTTCTCGTTGAAAATTCGAATTGGTTTAGTTTTAAGCTAGGTATCGAATATTTAAAATGCAACAATTGTTAACTATTTACCTTTAGTACCTACTAATACTAATAAGAGACGTGAGATAATAACAAACCCCCTTATTCATAAACGTTTGTTAACTTAACAAGCCTCTAATAATTGTTTGTCCCTTTCGGCCTTAACAAAGTGTCCATAAGATCGAAAGGGACAAACAATTATTAGCGGCTTGTTAAGTTAACAAACGTTTATGAATAAGGGGGAATAGTGTTGGTAAAGACTCAAGTCCTTTGAGTCTCCATTTCTAAGACTCGACTCATTTTTGCAGACTCTAGTCATTGAATCAAAGCTTTAGTTCTTTTTAACTTAGAAGGACTCGAGTTTTCTATAGAGACTTGAGTCTTCTTTAATCGACTCGAGTGTTTTGTTACGCTTTAGGCTTTTGGAATTGGAACTAGAACTCAAATCAACTGGACTTATAAGAACACTTGAGATTACGCTACCCACTTATATTAGTTATGGAGGTTGCATTGTCCTAACACGACTCTTTATATAGAATACGTATAAAAATAAATTAATACGGTTGTCAAACTTGCTACTTACGTCAAGTGTAATTTCATTTTGAAATAAAATTCATATTTGTGACTGGATGCAGGTACATAATAGAAAGAATGAGTTCTGTAAGTAACAATAGTGCGGACATCCCGAGGGTTTCTCTTGTAGTTAATCCCTTGAAACGTAAGAGAGGCCTTTCAATAAAGTCAAATTTTTTTCAACGGGTGGACAATTGTATGCAATGTAAACAATGCGATAAAAAGTTTTCATTGAAAACATCGCACACAGTACTTAAGAAACATTCTGATGTGCATCAGCCAAATTTTGTTGTTAAAGAGAGAAAACGCCGCAATGAGAAAAATAAACACCTGGAACGATTGCTAATCAATTTCATTGTGCACGGGAGCCATTCCTTCAGGATTGTTGAGGAAGAACACTTTAAACTACTTATTAGCGAGCTTAACCCTGGATATTCACTACCTAATCGTCATCATTTGACCTTAAGCATTAAAACACTTTTTGAAAATACACAGTACCAGTTGATAAATCGCTTGCGTGAAGTGAAAAATAAAATTTCCATAACCTTGGATTATTGGACGTCGGTAACCAACAAACCGTACATTGCAGTGACTGCTCATTTTATGCTGAATAATAGCCTGGTCGCCATTATTTTGGACTTCGATTTAGTGCCATATCCTCACACAAGTGACCATTTGTTATCAAAAATAATAGAAATTTTTGATAATTATTCTTTAAAAGGAAAAATTATCTCGATATCTACAGACAACGAATCAAGTAACGTAAAAATGATGCAGATGTTGACGTTATTCCATGATGATTATGAAGATGTGGTGCATACACGTTGCTTAGCACACGTTTTAAATCTCGTTGTTAAAAGTGGTCTAGAAAAACTTGATTGTACTGTCCAGAATATTTCGAAACTGGTAAATATTATAAACTTTTCACCCAAGAAAAAACAAATGTACTTTGAATATTGTGATTTGAACGACGTGAAAAGGTTGTCACTTTTGCGGGAAATATCAACCAGGTGGAATTCGACCTATTTAATGCTGTTGCGGGCCCTTGATGTTAGATCCGTCTTGGATCAGTTATGTGACAACGTAGCCGAATTTCATAAATACAAAATAGAACATTGGGAACAAGTAGACGTTCTACTTAAATTCCTTAAACCGTTCTACGATGCCACATTATTGATGTCTATGACGAAATACCCTAGCATATTCTGTGTCGTTCCCATTGTAGACGAAATTCAAAAGCATATCTTAAACAATTTGAACAATGAGTTAGTCAATGATTGTGCAACCGCAATGAATGATAAGTTGCACTCATATATATTGTTACTGCGTTCCAAAGTTGCGAAAATTGCTGTTGTTTTAGATCCAAGATTAAAAGACTTTTATTTCAAGGACTATGAGAATTTGGAAACCACAACGGAAACGAAGCGAATTTTTCAGGACAACTATAAGCTACAAAATAATGATGAACAAGGAAATATAGAGACGAATTTGTCTGGATCTGGCTTTTTGTCGTCCATTTACAGAAAAAAGGATATAAACCAAGACGAGTTCGACAAATATTTGTCACTACCGCTCGAACCAGAAAACACAGATGTGCTGGCTTGGTGGAAAAGCCACGAATATGAAATGCCTCAATTGAAAAAAATGGCTTTTGATTACCTGGCTATTCCAGGATCAAGTGTGCCTAGCGAACAAGTGTTCTCTAAGTCCGCCAATCTCATAACCAAAAGGAGAAACCGATTAGGTAATACAACAATTAGGGCATCAATGTGCCTCTCCTCTTGGCTATCTTTTTTCTAGTACAATGTGTATTGTGTATTGTTCATGTGTGTTAATTATAAGTTATGAAATAAGGTTCAAAACCCGGGCCAAAGCTCAAAGGTGGTCTACTGGGCACTGTTTATTACTCTGACCAATAATAAGAAAATAAAAATTATTATTTTGTGTTTAATTCTATTACTTAAGTCTACCCAAACTACCCAAAGGCCAAATCTAGATTACAGAGTGTAATTTCCATTTTCTGCTTTATCCGTTAGTATTAACCAGGGATCGTTAGGTACCGGTTTTCAATAAGTCTAACCGGTAATCATTGCATTTCGGTATTTATATATCAATAAAACTCTGATTAGCGGTATAATGAAAACCTGTATGTAATAGTAGATTGTGTCACACGGGATCAAAATGGTATATTTCCGTCGTGGGCGTATATTGAATCCTGAATGGAGCGACGGATTCCACAATTGAATCCCGACCGTAGGGAGGGATTCTAAAGTGGAATCCTGAGCGTAATGAAGGATTCAAGCGTTAACGCCCAAGACGAAAATAATTTTGATCCCGAGTTACACATACAACTTTTCACACCAACTACATGGAAGCTAATTAACACATATAATAACAAAATCAGCATTATACCAAGCCCATGATGCCACCAACTAACGCCCAAAAACATAAAACTGTCTGGTCCTTGAACAGAAAAGTGCCTTTTTAGAGTAGGTGGTGTGAAAAATAAATCATTTTACACTACGCACTAAATAAAACATTTGAAAATGACTGGAAAAACGGAGATAGAAATTATTTTTAAACACAATTTATATTTTATAAATCGGAAAGAACTGTTGAGAGTAGGTGATTTTACTATGACGTCACACGCCAGTATTTCATACAAATTTCCTAAAGAGCGTTTTGACAGCTCGAAAAAAGAAGCTGATTTGACCTGTCAGTCAAACACCGTATTGACAGCATTACCTCTACTTGATAGTTAATCAATAAAACCATTACCGGCAGTCCAAACAGGCATGTTTGTTTTCTAATTTTAAATGATGACATCATCGTCGAAAGAGTACCGTTCTGTCATGACGTGTCATTTATAAATGTAAAAGGGCAGGTTGCACCACGCCTACTTAACGAACCGTTAACCAGCTGTCACTCCATAGAGAACTGTCAAATTTTCCATACATTTTTTTTAGCGATTACTTTAACGTAAGCAGACGGTTTGGTGCAACCCGCCCTTAATAGTCGACATAGAAATCTTTGAATAGTGTTAAGGTAAGACTCTTTGAGACTATTAAGCGGAATAAGTAAAACAGAGATTGAAAATAACACCTAGCTGTGACAATGGCGCTTTTAACTAGTACCGAATTTCGCTTTTATTCAGTTATATATAAAGCCAGAAATGAACTGAAAGGTACAGTGTAGCTGCGATTTAGATCATTAGTTCACCACCTTATAACCAGTTGTCTAACAACAATTACAGTATCTTTTTTATGCGTATCTCTACAAGTATGTATGTCTGTATCTGAACTCTTTATTGCATGGGTCATCATCTCATGGTTCTCGTCATTTTTATCTAATTAGACTAATTATTCACAAACTTTGATTATACTAATAAAAAATATATATTACAAATTCACTGACATGAGCACATTCATAAAACATGCTGAATTAATATATTTTTTTTTAGACAACAAGAGATTTAAGCTATGTTTATGTGAAATGAATGTACGTGAACTTTCATTGCGATATTGGTTGAAAAAAATTGAATCTTCTAAAATAGATCTTTGTTGGGATGAAATTATTTACACATGGGCAAAATATCTATCGACGGTGATGATTAAAGGTTCGTATTATTATTAAATAATGGATCACACTCACGTATATTTAGTCACTACTCGCGACATGTTTCGGCTATCCTAGGAAGCCATTGTCAAGCCATTAAAGGTTAGTTCGTATTTCATAAGTAGATTTTTTGCTTTACCTATGTATTTTAGAACCCTTGCATATTTGATCATATAGACAAAGTGGTAAGAGAAACAATAACCTGTATTTTTATTGTCTCCAGATAACATTGGAAAATGCACGGTTTGCAAAACTATAGAGGAATCAAACCTCCGCAAACTACTGTTAAATACTCCTGAACCTAGCCTTGTGGAATTTTGGCAAAAATGCATGAAAACGGTGTGCAATTATGCTTACTAGTTAAAAGAAAAAATATTGCTATTTATTTATAAGATGAAGAAGTGCTACGTATAAAATTTCATTTCAATTTGTCATTAAAATAATGTATTTTTTTAACTCAGGTAAATAAATCCTTACCCGTACCTTTGAGTAGTTTTATTCCCCAATAGTTTGGTTAACCGTCATCATAACTGAAATAAGGAGACTAAAAGTGTTGCATTGATTTCGGCCTTTGACCTGGGTCGCATTTTATAAAGTTGCATTTTACAATTTCGCTGTTTGCCTCTCTAACGCACGCAGTATTGACTAGAAAGAGAGGCAAACAGCAAAATTGTACATTGTTACTTTATAAAACGTGACGCTGGACATTGGACCATGGATTTGGTAGATTTACAGCTAATACAAATTATTTTTATAACCCATAAAAAGTCATAAAATAATGGTTTATATTTTATAACGAACGAACGAAAATAAACCAATAAAAACATAGGTCAGGTAGGTATATAGATAATTTATTGAAACTGTTATTTACATTACTTAAAATTACATTTCGAGTGACTTTTGTATCTCACTTAAATTGAACATTTACATTTTATTGTTCCTTATGACAATAGTGAAGAAAACATTCTTTCGAAGCTCACCTGCGTTGCTGGAGTTAAGGATGAGTCAATTTATTACATTTCCAAAAATCCAATACTCCTGTTTTTGGCTTAGCATGGGGAAATCTTATGTAATCTCTTAAAATCTGTCCTATGTTAATGTTGTAAGTTGTAATCATGGATTTTATACTCCAAATTATTGTTTATTCGTTCTTCGGCAAGACATAACATGCTTTCTATGACGTTATCGACATTATTTGTGGAATTATTTTCGTAAGGCATTGTGACTGCAGCCGAAGTATGAACCATAGGTACTTCGGCATAACATAAAAACCATACTGTATGGTTGTTAGAACTATCCTGGAAACGTTGAAGTCTTTGCCACGTAGATTTCAAAAATGTTATGGCTTTATCCATCTGTAATGGTGATCCATCTGTGGTGGTGGTGTAATGGCGTTATACGAGAAATATTGAAGCTAAGGATGAACTGCCATGTCCATTCATACCAGACAAAAGTGGTATGACAACAATACCTTTAATCACAATACAGGTATTCTTTTATTAGCGGTAATAGCCTGTCCATTTTTATACAGGTATTTATTAAAACCGGTTTTACAAGCCCTGGTATTATCTGAATAAGCAAATTTAGTTTAGATTTAATCACTCACTTTTGAAGTTTATAAAAGATGACAGTACCTACCTACTACTTCTTTCGACTTCGAGCCATCAAACCTTTTCTGAAACATGACAGCATTGTGTCATTTTCATCTTTCATTTTGTATATAAACTTCATGAGTGAGTCGTCCTTAAAGGACTCGAGTCTTATTTACAATGACTTTACAATATGCTATGGCTTAAGTCTTTTCTGAAACTTGAGTTGTGACTACAGGACTCGATTTAGACTAGAAAAAAGACTCGACTCGCGACTCAAAAGACTCAGAAGTTTTTTAAGCTGCGAGTCCCGTAAATATGAGTCGAGTTCCTGCATTAAGACTTAAAGAACTCAAGTCTTTACCAACACTAAGGGGGAAAGTCTTAGCCTAGCCCACTATGAATAATTTTTTGATAGTTTTTGGGACCCATGGATTAAAAATTGGAGGGGGGGGGGAGGGGGACTCAATTTTTTTTATCCTGCAGAAAATATTGACTTTAGAAAAAAAACTTTATTTTTCTTTTCTACTCGTACATGCTTGACGTCAAACTGTTGAAGTAAATCCCTTTACAAAAACAAGAATAAAGTATTAACACAGTAAAAATTAATTATAAATAAAAAATTTGCCTCATGTCCTGCTGGGGAGGAAGAGTGCCCAGAAGGCTGGCCGCATTGCCGCGCTGGACTGCTATGCTGAGTCTTTGCGCGAAATACTGGCCAGCCCTCTGGTCACTCGACACCTGTATAAGACGCTTGGAAATTTCCTTATACAAGGCGTGTAGAGGCGACGCGTACTTGGCCTCCACGGCCCCAGTGTTTCAACCCCAATGGCAATTTGCAAAATTTGCAACTAGTTACATACTTAAAATGTTACAGGAAGCTTCCTAGGTTAAGACTTGTTCAAAGCTTTTGGAATAGGACAAACTAAGTCCCTCTAATTGGCAAGTTAGTATTGCCCTCATATTCAGAAATCGGACCAAAACCTGAGCCAGCTCGTTTACAGAGTCGTTGTGTTAACAAAACTTCAAAAGGTAACCTGTTTTTATCTGAACACAAGTTTCTGTAGTTTGTTGATATCGTGGACTATTGATTCTAAACGCTAATAGTAAGAGCGACTTATTTGAATACGGTTGAGAGACGTTTTGCCCCAGGTCCGTGAGTGAGGGATAAGCTGGAGTTAATATCAGTGAACTCTAAGAATAAATAAATAAATAAATATCTTGGGACATCACACTAATCAACCTAGTTCCACGGTAAGCTCGATTAAGGCTTGTGATGTGAGTACTAGGCGACGATACATATAATAGATAGATACATATATATACTTAAATACATAGACAGGAACAAATATTTGTGATAAATAAATACACAAATAATGCCCTCGCCGGGATTCGAACCCGGAATCTCCAGTTTCGTAGGCAGGGTCATTATCAACTAGGCTACGGGGGATGAGGATGATGATGGCTGAGAATGTTAAATAAAATATAAATTACTTTGACAAAAATAAAACATAACTAAATTTAAGTACTTAAAAGGACCATGTCTAACTTTGTGTGGAACTTTGCCCCAAAGTCAACACAGCTTAGAGTTACATCGTTGAATAGGTCTTTAAATCTACTTCGTTTCATTCTATGGGTACCAAGATGAATTCCATTGCAGAACTGAGATATTCATATGTTAGCGTAAACACAATCTATCAGAAAATGGGTTACTTAGATAATACTGGCGCTTAATCATTAGGATAACGAAGTGCGAAAAAAAATTGTAGCAAATAATGGTTTTATTTACACAATTGGCCGTGTGGTGACGGCAGTAAGAATACATTTGTCACCCCAACTCCTCCTGCGGGTGTTGTACAAGTCGATTAAGGGATTGAAGTGTCATCTGACCATTATTTGATAAAAGATTGATGATGGGAAGCAGCGTCATCATAGTGGACTGGACACATTACTGCGATCGCCAATCCGCTTGCCCAACGTAGCGATTATGGGCATTTACCTCCTAATGCGTCTAGACGCATAGTTAATAGGTGAGGCCTACGTCCAGCAGTGGACTATCATAGGCTGATGATGATGATGATGACACAATTACTATTTACAGACTGGCAACTCGTTAAGAATACCTCGATATTAATGTAACTATTTTGTCCTAACTACCCACCACAGTTATTATTTATTACTAAACTTCTGTTTTTACAGGTCATTATTCACGCTGACCAACGTTATGATATGAATATCTAACTTCTGCAATGGAATCCGACTTAGTGCCTATAGAATGAAATAAAGTAGATTTAAAGACCTATTTGATGACCCAACTCTCATGTCTGTTGGTCTTGGGACAATTTTGACGCATGGTCCTTTATGTTTTGAAATCCTAAGTACTTCAATGATTATTTATAAATTAATAAAAAGCTTACAAAATTTCATTAAATAGGAGTTTTGTCCTATTGAAAAATCACCGGATTTGGTCTAAATCACAAATCTAAGAAAAAGAAGTTTAAGTAGGTACTTAAAATAAAAGAAAACTTCGCCTTTTAATCAGTCGGAATTTGAAACCGCCCATTGTTTTTGGCGTTTTCCGGAAAGGGCCTGAGTTTTCCTATAAACTTGTTACAGTATTCAATCTATTGTGCCTCATTAATAGGGGTCTTAACTATGGGTGCAAAACTTTAACAAAACTTGTCAAGTGGACTTGACAAAGCACATATATCCATAAATATAATATATATCTACACACCCACACATTGCAAGTTTAAGATTCCGAGATAGGGAATAAAATTGCATACAGATTTTTCAATAATATTCGTATTTTTTTTGGCTAAAGTGTTCCCATATGTTAAGTTTAAAGTTTTGTTAAAGTTTTGTTAAAGTTTTGCACCCATAGTTCCGACCTCTACTCAGGAACTAGATGTTGAAGAAAGAGAGCCAATTTTATAAAAAAATAACGTATAAGAAAGAAAGAAAAGATATTTGACAAATTGGTAATGGTACAGAACCCTTCGTGCGCGAGTCCGTACTTGGGTGGTTTTTAGGGTTCCGTAGTAAACAAGGAACCCTTATAAATTCGCCATGTCCGTCTGTCCGTCTATCCGTCTCTCCGTTTGTCTGTCTGTCCGTTTGTCCGTCTGTCCATCTGTCCGCAGCACAGCTCAGTGGCCGTTAGTACTAAAAATGTATAATTTGGTACAGATATACATATTAGTCATGCCGATAAAGTGGTAGAATAAAAACTAGAAAAACATTTTTTTTCGTGTACTTCCCACCTCCCCAACTGGTGAAGTGGGGATGAATTTTTTAATTTGCTGTAATCCTATAGTGTGAATAGGTCTCTCAAAAAGAATAAGGGTCTTAAAAGAAAGTTGTTTTCTAAAGTCGCTCCAGAATTAAAAAAAAATGTCCACCCCTCTAACTTTTGATCTTTGGGTCCAAAAAATATGAAAAAAATCATGAAAGGCTTAAAGAATATTTTAAAATAAAACTATTTCGAACATAATCGGCACAGCCGTTTTTGATAACTATCGAACCCTTTACTGAGCATGGCCCGACATGCTCTTGGCCGGTTTTTTTTAATAACAGAAATCAATATTATTAATAAAATAATTTTACTTGTTCCATTAGTCGACCATGGTTACGTATTATCCTGCAGCGTTTAATATAGACGTCCATAAAGTCCATAATGGTCGATTGCAAAAAAAACACATAGTAAAAGGCTTAACCCCTGGAGTGCGTAGTGACAGACCGATCACAAGCCATTTGGACAATAATATAAAATAATTAAAGTAATTAATCAACAAGCAAATTTATGACAGCGGCGTCCCAGGGGTTAATCTAAAGAAACGTCAAAATCATTCCCATTATGTTACTAAACATACAAGTACCTACTCGTTAACGGTAAATTCATAATACAAAAATAGTGACGTTAAATTTTATTTTCATTAAGGTAAGGTAAGGTAATTTAACTACCTATGTAATTTTTTTATGCCATCGACTGATATTTACTTCGTGTTTAAATTCTTGTATATATTTTTTAAATCAAAGGCAATTTTTAGTTCCACGACCTCGGCAAGACAGACAAGAAGAAAGATTCGACAAAGTGCTGCAAGTGAACTTTGTAAAACTGTTTAGAATCTTCTAGCAACTTGTACTTCCCAACATTAAGCACTGAAGGTGCGCGTACTGGTCGAAAGTTTATTCAACTTCATAATATAAGCAAAGCGCCTTAGATTCTACAAATAAAATATTCCAAGTTCCCGTTTAACAGTGTGAACCATTGTCTAAAGGGGTCGTCAACTCGTCTTATTAAGGGCGTTGTTTATGTTAACAAGAAGAGTGGGGACATGTGGAATGCAGCTGAAATGACGGGCTTAATGCCTCATAAACGTAGTGTGCTCCTTTTCAGTTTACGACCCCTTTCAAATAAATCTGTTACTTTTCAGGATTGTGTGAATATCTTGTTTATTAAATTGTGAATTATGAATAAATTTCATATTATTATGTTTATAAAAAGAGACTGGGAGAGAGATTAGAAAAAAAGTATTATTTACATTGAAAATAAAAGCTAATAAAATGGCAAAGTTTTTGTTAACGTATTCGACATTTTTTTCTGGATTTCAATACATATATATTATATATATCGTTCGATAGATTCGAAATTTGCAGTCGGACAGTATACTTAACTCAATTTCGTCATTTTATTTGTTATATTAATTCATATTACATCTATATCCGTGACCATAATTATTATGATGTTATTTAGCTCATAACAAGAAGAGAACAACAAATTTAATATCGAATACTATCTTGTAGGTACACAGGGTTTCAAGAAATTCTCTTTTGTGTCGGTTCGTTTTCAATCGTATCTCGCGTAATACAAATGTAAGCTCAAAAACAAAAGAGCTCTACACAAAATCCTGGCACCAAGTCGCTATTACTAACAATTTTAATTTCACAAGTTTACCACCAACTCGGAAGTATCCTTAAGAAATGTTGGAACAGTCATTAGCCTCGCCTCTGCAATGCAGGCCGCGTATTCCACTCGCGCAGCGAGTGCTGACGAGACGAACTTTACTGTAAACAAATTAGATTTGAAAAGTCCAAATCCATTTCATCTGTCCATTTCAAATATTCTTGAAGTAAAAGAGTTTATTTAATAATTATATTATTTAGTTCTTACAGATTTATTAGAACGTGAAATCAAATTGGTAATACAAAATAATATTTTCTGGATCTATTCGTGATCACGATCAACTTTTACTATTGGACTTATATCGATTTTGGCAGAAAAAAATTGTAAGTTCTGGCATCGAGTTCATTAGTATGTATACAAATTTGTAAGGAATCCGTATGGAGAAATGGATATTAATGAATTATAGCAAAAGTTGGTTTTATAATTTGTATGGAGATGAAGATTTTGAAGTGATGTTTTCGAAGATGGTCCCATAGTAAAAGTAGGCTGTAGTTATGAGTAGATTCAGAAAATATCATTTTGTATCACCAATTTGATTTCACCCAGTATTATGATAGGTATTTGCAATTTTGCAGTGGTATATTTAAAAGGCATGATAATATAATTATTTAATCAGGCAATTTTAATGAACTATAGTTACTTAAATCATTAATAGTTTGATAGAACTACAATCACGTCATACTTATTATTCAGATCACGTCTTTTTCGTAGATTGATAGATACTCATAGATTGAACACCATAGATTTAAATTTCGTTTTGTATTCCACATATTTACATTTTAGAAGCTCTCCTTGCGGAAGCTTGTACAAATGTACATTAAGATGTTCACATACATATTTGTTTATATACAACTGTCATTGGGTCTTTTACGATCTATACGCACATGGAATTGCCAAATGTGGCCATGAAAAAGAGATTCTGAGTTGATGCGTATGAGGAATATGTAAATGTTTTTCTTCGGCTCAGTCATTGAGGTTGCAAAAATAGGTACCCGCAATATAAATCTATAGGGCAATATTAGTTTTGATGTCACAGCAGAAAATACGGCAGTTTATAGCTATGACGATAGTAAAAGTTACTATGAAAAATGAAGCCAAGCATGCTCAATATAAAAGATTTTGTTTTTGGTTTCTCTAAGTATACACTGAAAAGAATGATAAGTTGGATTTATCAGATCTTGCGTAATTTTAACCGGAAATTAAGATTGATGGGATCCTATCACATTTTTTTTTTATTTTACAATTTTTTTTATGTTCGCACTCCACTATATTAATTTGGTTGATTACACCAGTGTTTTGTTGATTTCACCAGGTGTTTGGTATAATGTACAATGTTCCTTGTTGATTTAACCAGAACTTTGGTATCGACTTCAACCTTTTTAGTTTTGTAAATTTGATAGCAAGGATTTTTTACATATATCAAAGTTTCCTCGTAATATAGCCAACCTAAGTCACTTTGGTAAATATTTTTTTCAGTGTAGTATTTCCTTGTACTTTTTAAATTTATCAAAAAGTAACAGTTTCAATAAGTACATAAATATAACATAATTATGTTTGCAACGAAATGTGTCTAATTCGATAATCTACTCGAAAATTAGGAGAGAGGTCCCCAGCAAGCCGAACCAAACAACATAAGCGAAGTCAAGGCAATCAATATCAGACTTTTGAATCTTTTTGTAACTATACTGCCCATCTAATTATTATCACTCGATGACCTACTCGTATAGCTTGCTGCTACCAGTATTGAATGCTTGCAAAAGTTTGACAAGCGCATTTCCGGTCCTTTTATTAAACAAGTATTATTATAAATGACGACAATAGAAGCAAGTCGTTAGCTAGAATATTTTCCTTTTATTAGAAATATTTTGATGTCATCCCAACATTTAAATTAACGACAAACTTCCGACGCTTGAGAACTTTGCCAATATGGCCGACAATATGGCGAACAATTTTAATAATTCGAGAGTGACGTTGCGAGCCTTCTCGCGTTTTTTTCGCAGATCGTTTGTGCGACAAATTGTGGCCTAATCTTTATTGATATAGACATTGAACATTTTTATTCAACGTCACATTATTGTTTAAAAAGAAAATAAATTTTGTTATTTAAATATCTACCTAGACATAGGTATTCAACAATAGGCTACTTGACTCATATCAAATTTAGTGCAAAAAATTATTATTTTCTGTAGTATTTATTGAAAAGGTCAATATTTTTCGATTACGGTGTATTAAAAGTGTTTGATGGGTACATATTTTTCATTGAAAAAATTGTTTTATTTTTGTACTCTGAAAACGGTGTCGGCCATGATGTGACGTCATAGGATCTTAAACTAACTTCATGTCGAATCTTACACGAGTGAAACTCGCTATGGACATGTAGGCATGTAGCTTTGTTGTGACATTGATATAACATAAGTGACATGGCAAATGTTTGTTTTCGGTTTGAGTGACGTCACTCCACAGATAATTTAAGCATTAACATGGCTAGTATCGTTTTCGCGCGGTTACGAAAGTTTAAATTTTAAGTTACAATTTTGCGGTTTTCTAGGTCGTGAAAAAATATGTTTATATTTTTTTTCCGTTAATCAGATATTGATTAATAATATACGACAAACTTTAAAAATGGGTCAAGTAGCCTATTAAAGGACCATGCGTCAAAATGGACCCAGAACCAACAGACATGAGAGTTCGGCTATTAAATAGGTCTTTTAATCTACTTCATTTAATTATAAGGGCATAAAGTCGAATTCCATTGCAGAACCGAGATATTCATATTTTACTTCAGATTTAATAGGTGCATAATTATGGTACCTATCAATGAGTACAGTTCTAAAATGAAGTAACTTTTTGCTTTACCCAGATTTATTTTATACCTTATGACATAATGACAAAGTCAAAACTGATGTCACGTTTGTTTGCTTTTATGACATTTTAGAAGTATCATTTATGATACTGTGTGCAATATTTTCAAGTGTTATGCTTGTAATGTATCATTGATACTTAAATATCTATGTCACCTGCCGATTAATAATAATCCAAAAATATGGCATTAGAAGGACGCCGTTGTGTATTATGTCCTCGTTCGGTTTTGCGACAGCGTCGACATATTTTAGAAGACATATTACCAGAAGCACAACCACGTATTGCAGAATACATACACATTGGTGTATGTATTCTGCAATAATCAATTAGCAGAATATCTTGATATTCAGGCTGAAAATGTATAGTTGATTAGAGCCCGTGTGCAATCGAGACACGTTCGAGCACGTAAATACTACGTCTACATTCTAGTGGATAAAAATCAAAATGGCGTAGATGCCATCCCTCATTACTACTGTTCTTGTTTAACTGGAAGACGCACAATAGGCTCTTGTGCTCACACCATTTCCATTATATGGTACTTGGGGTTAGGCAGGTATATGCCATTTAATCATCCTGCAGGTCATTTGAATGACTTGGTCATTGATGTATAATAAGATAAGATTAACGTGCTGTAAATACTGAATATATTAATAAATAAAATAATCACCCGGACAAATATTTTTTACACATTTCTGTATTTCTCAAACGCTCGGTTCTGTTATGTCATTATAACTTTTTTCGCTACTTAAAGGTTGTCTGAAAGAGATCGCTTTTTAGCGATAAGACCGCCTGTTATCTCTCTCTAGTTTAAGTACTTATTATTTTGTATCGCTTTTATATTATTATCTAATTGATCGGTAGTCAATCACTAAGAGAAACCCATTTTTGTAGATCTTATAACCACTGACTAAAATATGAATATCTCGGTTCTGCAATGTAATACAACTTGGTGCCCATAGAACAAAATGAAGTATATTTATAGACGTATTTAATGACCTAACTCTCAGCTCTGTTGGTTCTGGGTCCAAGCTCCATACTAAGTTGCCCATGGTCCTTTAAACAGTAGTTCGTTGTTGTGGACAGAATACTTTATATAATTGTGTAATATTTTTGGCCATATGGAGCTGTTTAAAGTCAACTTCTTCCAATAAAATGATTACGTTTACTACAAGTAGCTTTCAACTAGTTTCCGAAGATACCTCGTATACTATGTAGCTATACTTTTTGTATCAATGAGCGTAAGCACACAAACGTTCAATATTTACTAAATTTCGTAAATTATTATTGTAAATATATCTACGAATGAGTATTTTATTGAACAACGAGTATTCATTATATACCTTTTTTAGTTTATTTTATTCATACCGTGTATTATGTGTACGTAGTAAGATCAAAAAACAAAAGTTTATTCGTAAATTGACCTCAGGTAAATAAGCATTGTAATATAATAAGAGTATGTAATCCAATGAACACAGCCTTCATAAAACTATTTATAAACCGTGACTTTATGAAGCGCAGCGGCAACATTCCGTGTAGATCATAAAACATGTATGAGGCGGATCAATCATAGCTACTCCTTATTATTTTATCAGAGCTCGGGCGACGTTCTGTCTCGACGCTGTGGACTGATTCGGTTAGCTTTAATAACTATTCTACTATTCGTGACATGACCACTAATAAATAAATTTGTGTTGACCTAAAATTATAAATGACATGTGTTGTAGAGAATAGTGTGGTGTGTACTACACTATACCCAATAATTTAATTCTATTTGTTTTATTTCTGTAATTGTATTTTTGACATATAAATTCTCAACATTACAGTTAGATTATAAATATATAGATACTTAACATAAATAATGTAATGTTAAAGTTATTAAATATAATTTTATGTATTCAAATGCAATGTATATTGTTTAATATTTAAATATGAAAAAAAATGAAAAAATAGAAACACGTATTTTTTGAAATATGTAGGTACTTTTTTTAAAGATAATTTTAGAATATTATGTATAGGTACTATTATGGACACTTTCTAGAATTAAAATTATTATTAACAAAATAAGAGTCTCCCAAATGAATCGATGCGGAATCGGCATAAGCCAGTCGAGCAAAAAAAAAGTCACATAGTCACCTACATTAAAAAAGTCATTGAATAAAATAAAAAAAACTTTACAGGCCCATTTAGATGATACAAGATTCTTGAACAAAAATCGGCAATAATTGTATACCAGTTTTGTGATTCAATAATTGAATTCAAGAATTGAATCAAAGTGTTTACACGTGAGCAATAACCAAAATCTTGAATAAAATTATTGTAAACAATTCTTGACAGTCAATGTTTTCGACCGTATTTTGTTTACACCACGAACATTTATTGTAAGGCAATAGTTGCTTGCAAGTATTGACACGTCTAAAGTTAGTGTTGAATCAACTATGGCGTATTGAAGCAAGAATTGAACCGATTTGCATTGGCAGATTTTCATTCAATATTGAACGTTGGCTAAGCAAAAATTATTTCAAATTTGGTAGTTCGGAGACAATTACATTAATAGAAATTGATAGAGGTCACGAATATCTCTGAGACACAGAAAATAAAAACTATAGAACCGCGAGACTTGTGACGCTGCCCTTGCAGCTTTTTCTAAATAATTGTGGGTAGTGATTTGCGGGACTGATTTTATCGAGCAAGTATGAAAACTGAGCTTTGTTCAAACGAAACATGTTTTTGAGCTCTGCGTCATCCTCAGCTCTGAGTTCCATGCACAGTATGCTTGAAGCCCCCAGCATGGTTGACAAGGAGCACACCTTCACACACAAAATCTATTGTGAAAACAAAAGATTGAATCACATTTCTTGTATTCAATTAACTACCTAGGCTTTGTTTACATGCATACCAGTATTGAATTGAAGTTGCTGCTTGAATACAATAATGACACGTTATGTTTATACAGTGTAATTTTTTTGTTGCATCAACTTTCTTGTATTGAATGTTCAAGAAACTTGTATCGTCTAAATGGGCCTTTATACAAGTTGGCAATATTGCATCAATATCTATCTCTACTACTAGAGATGTAAAGGTCTACAGTTGTTAGAAGAAAAAACAAGATTTAGAAATGTTAAAGCTTTCAAAATGTCAATAAAAATAAGTAAAAAGGTGTATGAAACAGATGATTTATGTCAGATGACAGTTAAACTAACAATCTTATTAGGGCTGATTTTTCAATCCTCAGTTAAAAGTATCCGTCAGTTAAAAGTATTACCATCCTTATTTCCTTGGTCCTTTATCCTTTGGTCATCAGTAAAAAAGGATAGAGCTAATATTTATTTGACAGTTACTGTTAACTGGGGATTGAAAAATCAGTACTAAATCAGTTAAACAACAACTAATGCTATAGAATACGGAAACAATAATAAGTCACAAGTTTGCCATATTAAGGAGATGTATAGGCACCATGGTTAAACATTAAGTCTGGAGATATAAAAGGTCTCCATGGTCAAAAAAAAATTTAGCTGCTAAGAATAGTAATTACAGAAATGTTGGAGGTTAAAAACCGTCGTATCGTCAAAAAAAAACATGTCAAGTGTCAGTCCTACAGTCCTCTCCTTTATGTAAGACTGATATCCTGGGTTATCCTTATCCTTAGGCCCTCAGGTTTGCGTGGAGAGTACCCTCAGGCCTCCAGTCCTCGGATTGATTGACTAAAAACCTGGGTTATCCCCTCTTTTCTCGTAGCTCAACTTGGGATGCTCCGGTCCTTCAGTCCTGCAGCCGTCACGAGCGTTTGAAGTGAATCGTCGGGCCTCCGGCCCCCCGCTTTTCTTGTTGAGACAGTTGGCAAGGGCCTTCGGCCCTTAGACTCGGCTTGTTTAGATAGTGGGATGATTGAACGTTTCGTAGCTTTGCTTTTTCATAGCTCGACCTTCGGCCTCATTTAAAATTACTTAATAGTTGCACGCTTGGCCCCTCGAAGTGAAGCCCTCCACGAGGTCAGCCTTCAGTCTCCCACCCTGGTGCTCTCTTAACCCTTGACTACCTACGTCCTGTTTGTATCACACAACCACCTACCTGCGGTCATGAAGACGCTCCTTCTTATGGGACTTGATTTATTTACTTTGGCGTGACTGAAGGGGGTTTAAATATATTAAATATACTTTAAATAGTTTCAGGCATTTATTAACCAACAAGAATACTAAACTAATCAACATTTTGTATTTCAAACTTAACATATTTATTAACTTGTTGTATTTTCGATTACAAAACTTAGTATTCTTCAGGATATGAGATTACAAAATTAAAGAACATAATATAAAGCTTTTCATTACAAAAAAATAAACTTGAGCAATCAAGTTTATTTTTTTGTAATGAAGAGAATTTTTGTAATGTTTGAAGTGCAGGTCTGAACGAGTCGACAGCATGGCCAGCACTGCGGAGGGGCTGGGCAAAGGTACAAGGTCACAGAGGCGTGACGCGTGAGCGATGTAGTACTTGCGTTCAGTTATTGTCAGTTTTGAATAATCCAGTGTCTGTGAGACCGCACGTAGGTGGTTAAGGGTTAACGTAGATTTATATTGGTTCTGGTAATGCTCCTAGTAACTTTCATATTGATTATCACTGTGACAGAGTTATAAATGGTACCTACGTGAATCATTTTTTTTTATATTAACATTTATAAAACTAAAATAATCAATAAAATCAAAATACGCTGGAACTATACACCGTGGGCCCTTATAACCCGAAAGATTTATCCACGCATTTTTGATGTAAAAACAATAAAAAAATCTTATATGAGTTTTGTCATTTTTGGCGTGAACGAAACAATTTTTTTTTAAATTTTCTTTATTTTTTGTACGTATTTTAAAGTAAAAAGTAAATGATATTCATGAAATTGGCACTTAAAATGATTGCTAACGTTTTTTTTACAAAAACCTATTTTTTCAAAGGTTTTAATTCTGACTTATTGACACCTATTAATTAGGTTATTGAGACTATTCTCTATAATGGCACCAACGCCGTTAAAAACACTCTTTGTACTGAGTAACAATTCGAATATAAATGTTTTTTTTTCAATTGGTAATAACCCTGAAACTAGGCGATATCCAGAAAAGTTTATATGACATTATAGTTTCTAAATGTGTCCAAGAATACACTGTTAAAATCGGTCGGGCTTAAACAGCCCACGGTGTATAAAAATAAATTTCGTTACATCTACTTACGATTTCTTACCCAAACCAATAAAACTATTACCCTCATTGAAATAAAATATTATTACTAGGTACCCTACTGATGTCTTTGAAGTCGGTGCCAAGCCAAAAGACCAACATATTATAAACTGAATAATATAACGCATATACACTTCATAAAAGTTTATAGGTTACTAATAAAATAACTCTAAAGTAACAAACCATGTAAACTTCTTTATTTGCTTATCTTCTTAAGTTATTTTTTTATTATGAATTATGTTCAATAATATTTTATCGACATTTGATTGTTTCCGAATACAGTTCCATCAATAAGTCACGCGAGAATAATTATTGGACATAGGTACATAGTATTATCGCAATTAGTATTGGCGGCGAGACGGCAATAAAGGAACAATCTGTGTACGGATTCCCCTGGTATCTCCGGCACGTGACTGGCTTCAGGAGGTTACATCGATGAAAGATGATATATGTCGATGAATACATATATTATACAAAATATTATATGGACGCGTAAGTAACTGAAATGTCAACTCGTGTACTTTAGGCTTATGATGGTGCCGTGTTTATCAGTTGTCCTCGTTTTATTTTATTTTTTTATTTTCTTTATTGGGGAAAAAAACAGATACGTTGCCATCAAGTTCTGACAAGTAAGCAATGCAAAAGCGAAAGTGACGCCTAGCACGACAAATTGCTGCTGGTGGTAGGACCTTGTGCAGGATCCGCCCGGATAGCTACCACCTTCTTACCCGTTAACCTGCCGCTAAATAGCAGTGTTTGCACTGCTGTCTTTTGGTTTGGGGGTAAGATAGCCGGTGTACTGGCATAGATAGAGGCAATCCATCTAAATCCTCAAGATAGGTGATTTTTTATCACTATGTTTAGTTTAGTTTTAGTTTTATTTATTTCAGAAAGAAAATTCGAAATACAATGCATGTGATGTCAGGGTATACAAATTTTCATCGTGATCGTCAAAATACAAAGCAAATGTCAAATAATTAATAAAGAAAAGAAATACATAAAATTAAACGTTATTGCAAAGTCAAAATAATAATTTATGGGCCTCAGTTTGCTTTCTATCAGGTGAACTGAGAACTCAGTTGTCTACCTTCGCCGCATAAAAAACGGGAAAAATGGCACCATCATAAGCCACCTGTGGGCTTATGATGGCATCTTGTTTAATCGTTTATCGTTGTTGCGTCTTGTGCTAACAAGTATACAAGAGCGAAAATGACGCGTACAATAATAAACGATAAATGGTTGACTACCATAAGCCACCTGGTTCAATACTGGCTCCGATCTGATAGCGACCATGTCAACATTTTTATGTTACAGTCGAGCTTGTTGACCGCAGACCGTTATCCTTGTGACAAATAAAGAAACAAATATATTTATTTATTTACAAAATATTTTTAGCTGCAAAATTCGATACACAATTTATTTTGTATTTGTGTGATTCTTATTTAGTTTGACAGGTGTGTCACGATCATAACATTGATTGTTCGAAAGTTAAGGGTTTCCAGGAAGTTCAACATTTTGATACTTATTTGTGAAGTAGCACCTGCGTACAGCTTCCCGTTCATATATAAAAATATAAGTTTAGGTAACCTTAACTTTCTGTACATGGCTGTGACAACTCACAAATCTTAATAAGAAATACCTTTCATTCCTTGCTTTTTTATTCGCTTTTCGATTTAGGTCTTTGCGTTGGCATGGTATTTGCTTAATTGGTATCTTTGCAGTATAGAACGATAAAGCATTTACAAACTTAATGGAAAAGAGCGGTTCAGAATGCCTGCCACTGTTTTCTTTCATTCTTAGACTATTTGTTACACACCCATAGAATGACCCTTATCCATCCTTTTTCCTAACAAAATAAACGTTAATGAAAAGACAATATTGCAATAATAACGTTTCACTGATATTTGTGTATTCAATTCAGTCATTGATGAAGTGGATACGCACTGAAATTTCAGACAATGGTATTTTGGATTGGTGTTTGAATGTAAACCAATACTACTTATGATAACTACTTTGTTGAAATTATCTTGAAGGCTGACGTTTAAGTCTGTCTAGCATAAATAGGTTGTAGTTTCAAAACAAAACATCAACAAGTTTAAAATCCGACTAGACAAACACTTAACGGAAAAGAGATTACTTCAATGGAGATAAGTTAGATACAGGCAACTATCACTTGTTTCAATTGCCTTGCCTGCCAGATGTACAAAATAATAAATTACAATAAAATTATCCCCATTTCTGGTATATAAGGCCTTCATTGTGTAAATAATAGACTTATTTTATGATATAAGTAATAATTATGCTTTATTATCAAACTATCCAACTAGAGCTCTTCCTATACTCACGTAAGACATGATTAGGTAAATTAGGCTTATCCTGATTATTCAGTGTTGTGTACGTTGTATAAATTAGGCATAGCGACAGTTGCGTAAATGTTGATAATCTACTCAAAACAATACCTAGAGCGAACGAGGGGAACGCTTAATTCACTGAGCTTACGCATTTGGAGTATGTGGGTAGGATCACACTAAGGGCCTCTTTCACCATCCCCCAGATCATCAAATAAACTTAATAGGCATTAAATAACAATATGTTTATGAAAAATTAATAATGTGAGAATTCAGGAAAAACTAATCTCTTTGCTGGTGGCTTATGATGGTTCCGTTTTATCCATTTATCGTGCTACGTGTCACTTTCGCACTTTTATACTTGTTAGAACGTGATGGCAACGCCGACAAACTATTAGACGTGATACCATCATAAGCCTACGGGATTGATTTCAAAACTGGGGCATGCACATTTCAATAATTTGTTAAAAATAGATGAAAATACCTAATATAAAAAAATATAATGTAGGTAATTTTTATTTAACGAGGAATTGTTTTTATTAGACTACTTTCATCCAATTTTCGTATAGTTCGTATTTTTATTAACCTGTATGCTTAGCACATGATTGGCATGTCAGTATGTCGCCGCGAGATAGATTTTCCATCTTTAACTAACTATAATAATAATAAAAGAGGGATGGACAGTCTATCTCGCGGCGACATATTGTCGCACTAATCCTGTGCTAAGAGAATACTGGTTATTTAATCAAATAAAAAATAATGTCTTTTGGATTACCTACATTTTTGCTCTTGTGGTGTAGACATGGAACCCAAACTTTATTCAACCTTCACGATAATATCCGGCTGATGTTAATCGAAAGATGTAAAAATATATTGAGTTCTTTATATTCAAGGCGAATAACAAAATCTGTTTGAAGAAATCCTGTTTTTGGATATTCTATGACAGATTTTTCAATTATCTATAAAAAACAAACCTCAGTAAGTCAAAGTGTAAAATCGGTTCATTCTTGATAGCTATTGGTTTCTACAACAACGGTTAGCTTGCGTAACTTTGAATAGTCTTGAACTAAAATCGCCTCCAAAATTAGACAAACTAGTAACTTGACAGTTAATTGTACGCTTATGTTGCCACAGCTTTTCTAATGTTGTTAATATCGACATTTAAATATTAATTTTAACCAGATAATTAGCAAAGTACCATTTTAGAAAATAAAATAAAACTAATAGTGTACGAAATAATAAAAATAAAAAAATGTAAGAGTATTCTTTGAAAATAAAACGATCGAACATTAGTAAAGTAAGTAGCTATCCACATTTTTTCTTAGTTGACAGTATGATAGTGGACAAAATTATATTTATTCCATTAGATTTTCCGCCTTCGGACTGCTCGAAGCTACCAATAGAGTTTTTAAGTGATTTTTTTGTTACATTCTTGAGTTGTGTTAAAGTTTTGATACTTTTACAATTCTTGTCATGTTAAGTTTTATCTTCCAATTTCCAAGGTCTAGATCACTCAAGGAGATGCTAATCGACGTCGCAACCATCTATTTTAAGACTAACACCTATTAAGTAGGTAATATGAAGAAAATATTGAGCAATGAGTAAAATAGAAAAAATAATGGTGTGCCGTTTACATACACACTAGTTATTACCCTTGAAACGTTACCTTTTTGACACCTAGTCTTTATGAAAAAAGCGAGGAAGATACGTTAATACACATGTCATATCCGGAATGTACCCTAGTTGGTACATCATGATCTGGATCTACCTCTATTTTTTTCCCTTTTTACACGTATCATTCTGAGCTGTCAGTTCAGTTCGCCTACTTTGGAAGGCAATTTTATGTGGTAGGTACCACATAAAATTGCCTTCTATAGGTACGTGGCACGTTGTCCTGAAAATATCACCAAATATCACCATAGGGGATGGGGGGGTTTAAAATAGGCCAAAATCGTATGACGCGATTAATGGACAAGCCCTATGTAATTACGAAATAACCCTATCTAGTTGAAGTTCGGACGGTTTGTGTTCTCATACTTACATGGCAAAACATTCAACATATTTTACAACAATTTAATTTGTTAAATATTATTAAAAGTGGTACCTACTTCAAAGCATTTAGTCACACGTTTTAACGTGAGGTTAATGCTAGCAAGCCGAAGTGGCAATGGGAGACCACGGCTATTCAAACGCAGCGTAGGACGTCCACCCACAAGTTGAACAGACGACTTTATGAAGGTCGCCGGGACACGCTGGATGCAGGTCGCATCTAACCGGTACATGTGGAGGTCCAGAGGGGAGGCCTATGTTCAGCAGTGGGCGTCTTATGGCTGAGATGATGATGATGAATGCTAGTTCTGGCTGTCATTTCGAAATATAGTCGACTAAACAATACAGTATAACAGTTGTAACAGTTTGCTGCACCTTGATTAATTGCTTTAATTGAGTATCATATATCATGGATCACCTCATTTATTATGTACGAGGCGTAAATGTATATAACCTAACATAGATGGACATTCGACACAATGAACATGTACAACCGACATACCAACATCATGCCGCAGCGCTGTCATTATGTCGGGATTGTAATAATGATATTTAATAAAAATAAAACTGCAGTAGCTTGTGGGAAATACAACCCTTTACGTTCAGTTATAAATTAGGCAAAAATATTATGTAAAAAATTCGTTTATCTATCAAAACATGGTTTCCTATGATATCGAATCCACCTTTTAAGTTTGACATTTGTGTTAGAAGGAATTCCCTTCTATATACAAGTGTTCAATATACCGCACAGACAACATAACCTCATCATAAGGTTATGTTGTCTGTGATATACCGTAAGTAGGTAACAAAGTGCTTTACAAATCAAAATCTTAATTAAAGTAAGCATTAAGCTTAGTAAGTCTAAGTACCTACATAAAAACTGTTGCCCATCAGGTGCCCAAATTCTAGGTGCCCATCAGGTGGGCCGTGTACTTGTTTGTCACATTTGTGGTATTAAATATTTGCTTATAGCTTTTTATACAAAATAAAAATAATTTCCCTGAATTTATTCCATTATTAATATTAGTCTACGATATAGGGTCTAAAATAATATTCCAAAAGGGTAACTTGAGTTAGGTTGATTTTCCATTCCGTGAAGATTTATGTCAAAAAGTCATACCCTTTGTCAAAAGCGTTGAAAGCTTAATGTCAACTCTTAGAAATGAAGTGTTTTGCGCTAGCTATATTATATATTTAAAAATATGATGAGACAATCTTACAGAAATAACATTTATTTTATTAGGTTTGTTCCACGTTAAACTCAATTTATGAGTGTAGACCAAGCATGATAGGTTACTAAGCGACGATATACATAATTACGTAATAAATACACACATAAAAAATATACAAGGTCCTAATTTATTAAATGCAGATATTTTTACAGCTGATAGTACTCGGTCTCTGGAGTATATTAAACCGTGAAACATTATAACTTTTACCATGTTTTTTTGGAGAAAACGGAAAAACGAATTTGCTACGTAAAGACACCCTGTTTATGTGATTATTAAATGAAAACTCTTTGAACAGATTCTCGTACTTCTTTTACGTACCACTTAACTGGAACTGGCCACTTCACTTCGACAAATTAAATACTTGATTGTCAATGTCATGTTATTTTCCGTTGGATTGTGTCGTTTGATGACATGACAGACAGTGTTATTGTGACATGTGATAATACACATGATGTTTTTTTTTAGACGAAATTATAATTATTATTTTTTGTTAGGAAAATGAAATCAAACAAGTTACATGAAAAGATGTCTTAATTTATATTTAAAGTTAATTATTTTAATGTAAAGTATCACGTCTTAAAATATCTGCAACTAATAAATTAGGACCTTATATAGAAAACAACCTAAAGTGTTGCTTAATTTTTGTTTAATCAACTACACGAACATACTTTTAGGGATGCTTAAGTAAATTCCATGTGATTTATACCTACGCGAAAATATCATTGGTCGCGATGTGATATAGGTATATTACGTATAGTTATTAAAGTTATGCAACGATATATTATAACGTGCTCGCTATTACGCGGAACATAGAAGCCGTAACGAATTTCCCCATTTCTGGTACTAGGATCTAAATTGCCACGCCGAATAACTTTTTGAGCGAGTTCAAAATACACGGTATCTGAAACTGAACATTCCCATTAGTTTAAATTGCCCGCGGTTTTCGCTCGAGTACACTAACTTTCTCTAAATTTGTTTTTGTATCGTTCGTCGGGAAACTACAAAAAGCAGTATTTAATTCCAATGCAATTGCAACAAAATTTGCACAAAACACTGATACACAAATTGAAAAGTTTAAGTAACTCTGAAGTATTGTCCCAAAATCAACTTTCAGGGATACAAATAAGATCCATTTTATATAAATGCTAGAGTACGAGCATAGGACTATTTGGCTAAAAATTTATTTGTTTTTAGGTTAGTTTGTGATTTTTACAGTTATCTAGCAAAATTTATATGTATTGCGTTCACATGTTAAGATAGTGTTTTAGTTGGTTAAAATCATATTTTCCTATAGTGCACAAAAATGGAAACGTGTTTTCACGTTGAATGAAGTACCTACTTCATGTGTTTTTATGCTTTTTCAAGATCATTTCGTTGTGCGTCCGTTGGCATCCGTACGTCTGTCACTTGAGATCTAAATTATTTTCTCAGGAAAAATATAAAGTTGAATTTAAGAACAACCAACCCAGAGCTGAAACTTACAGATTTAAAAATACATCCCACCACCATATAATTGGTGATGAAATAGACAATGACAAAAGTGTAGATAAGCATGGCAAAATAAAATAACCTAACAAAGTTAGCAAGGGTGCATAACTGCTTGTCTCAGGAATCCCTGCTTGGACCAATATTGTTAGGCATATTTTAGTCAGACCTGGGTGCTTAGACAAGTTGCCAATCGCTAACGCTTAGTCGCCAATCGTAAACGAAAGGCAGCTAATTATCTTTGTCGCACTAATAAGAAAGATTGACAGAAAGGGAAAACTACGATACACTACTAAGCATTAGCGATTGTCAACTTGGCTAAGCATTCCGAAGTTAATATCATAGCCTTTAGATATCTCTGTTTGCAGGTGACACAAAGATCAAAAAAAGAAAATCCCTTAGTTAGCTATAATGTTATACATGAAGATTTAAATAGGATCTTTTAATGGATTAATTAATGGCTCTTAAGCCTGAATTTTTCTTAGATCAGCCTCAGCAGCCTAGTTAGTAGTGACCTACGACGAAGCTGGAGGTTCTGGTATTATTTGTGTATTTATTTATCACAAATATTTGTTCCTTGGTCATGGTCATGCATGTCTATGTATTTAAGTATTAACATGTATCTTCTATTATATATAATAATATATCGTCATTTGGTACGTCCGAAGTCCCACATCAGAAGCCTTAATTGAGCTTATCGTGAAACTAGGTAGATTTCTGTAAAATGCCCCAAGAAACTTATTTATTTACATATTGGAATCATTTACCTCTGTCTTACTTATACTATTAATGCCAGTGTTATAGAGTGTAAAAACAAAAAAATTAAACTTAACTGTAAATCTATATTTTTATCGGTTCGTATTTATGGCAAATGTTAATAATTTGAATACTGATAAAATGATAACAATATTGGAGCAGTTCACACCCTCTGTCCTTCTGGTTACGGTTCAGCGATCTGGAACTTAGTCTTATACAAAGCATATTCAGGGTCCTAGAATGCATGTAACCACCCACCGGCCCAGTGAATCAAGTCAAAAGGAGCGGCCAGAAATGGCGACATCAGACTATATCAATATTGACTCATAACAAGTAACTAAAATAATGATGAATTTGTGACCTACTGGAGGCCATATTCAGGAAAAAAAGCGTTAATTGTTCACCCGCTCGATGGGCCGGCGATTTTATGATGTCTGTGGGTCCCTTCCGGGCAAGATTGGCACACAACCGAGTCGAACAGCGCACGCGAAGAAATGCCAATGCTCAGCAACGGGCTCTCCATGATGACGATGATAATGAATTATCTATTAGTACATGATCTTTTAATCATAGTCTTAAAGTTTAATGAACCCTACGTCACGTCTTGAATAGTGTGTCAGACCAAGCAACAGGGTAAACTACATTAGAAAAAGAAAAAAAAATAGTACATATATTACTGATGAGCTACAGGAAAGCCTTATTTACAGGCTGAATGTTTGTTTAAACCGACGGCCTTGGGAGTTCAGTTATTTAAATACGAAGTTAGCTTTCTATTTGAATCAAGTCTATTCTCTTTAGTTAAATTGTCAATTCAAGTCTATTTCTGTTTCCATTAAAAAAAGTGGTTTCTATTTGGCATTTACCCGTTATGCATAGTGTCATATCGATGGTCATGTGGTATATGTGACCATTACCCTGCTGAGTGCAAATACGTGCAAGTTTTAAGAGCTAGTCGCATCCGGATATGCAATGATAAACATCATAATGATTCATGATCAGTTCAATCGGTGACCAGAAAGTAGATCAAATTCAAAATCCACGGATAGGTAAAGCAAAAGAGAAATTTGTAAGATCTTCAGCGTGACCGTCCCTAGTTCCCTGTTTACTCATGCTATAGGACCCAAAACTCACATTGCATATTTTAAAACATACTTTAAATAGTGTCTGAGTAGATTGGTATGGGTAATTTGGTGAGCTTTTCTCTGAGTAATTTCATTTGCATTCCTTATTAGAAGGACAGCAAAAATAACAATAACAGTGAAGATTTTGGCACAACAATAATACTTGTAATAGAAGGATGTCAATGCCAACGGAACCAAAGCCGAGAGAACGTATTAAGTAGCAGAATGATCTAATCTAATGAGATTGTTAGACCACTCAGATTAATTTTTAACGACGCAAAATCGACATTCAAATATATATACAGCCTCCGTAGCCTAGTTGGTAGTGACCCTGCTTACGAAGCTGGAGGTTCCGGGTTCAAATCCCGGCGAGGGAATTATTTGTGTATTTATTTATCATAAATATTTGTTCTTTGGTCATGATTCTATGTACATAAGTATCTATATGTATATATCTATTATATACATCGTCGCTAAGCACCCACATCACAAGTGTGGGTGTTAAACCTACGTGGATAGTAAATGATAATTCGCACACTTAATTTAGCAAATGTAATGTCAATTATTCGGGTACAATAAAAGCGGTTTGTTAAGTTCGTCTTTGGTTAATAATTAGTTGACACAAATCACAAACACACGCAAGTCACACAACACTACCGACTGTTAGTTCATGCACCACACCGTAAGAGTTAATGGTTAGTCCTTAAGTTAGGTTTACGAATAATTGTTAGCACTTGTTTGTTTATATTATCGATGCGCGTGCGATCAATCCCGTGACGTAGGTAACACTGGCGGAGGGCGCGGCGCGGGCGAGAGCGGCGGCATCGCGGGCGGCGATACGTTGCAAGCTCGCGCGCGGCGTTGCCAATTCTCTCGGTCAGCTGTCCACAGTGTCCAGGCAGAGAAGGTTGTACGCGCATTTAATTTATTTAATTTTGCGTGTGATGTGTAGATGTGGTAGGCCACAAATACTCCCCCGCCGAGACCGTTTCACGGGCGATAGTGAGTTAGGTGAGCTGGAAATCTGACTACTCGGCCGCTTCTGGTATGCCTTCCTGTAACTTGCTCTGACGGCTGTGTCTGATTGCGCGAAGTACGGAGTAGGTAAGCTGGTTTTAGCCTGTCGATAGTAACTGTTGACTCTTTACCCTGTATGTCCAACTTAAAAGTTTTCTGGCCTCTATCTAAGACTTTATATCGTCCTATTACTGCAAATACCGACTAAGTAAAAAAAAGTGATTTTGAGATAATGCGATTTTAATGTTTGGAGGTATATCTTTACATAAAAAAATTAAGATATGTACAATCTGTATTTAGAATTTTATAGCCTATATTGTCTAGTTTACTATCTAATCGTGAAAATTATTCAGTCTGTATTTGATTGACAATAAAAATGTGATTTTAATAAAACAGTCGCAAACTTAGTTGCTTTTTCCTGTAGAAATATATTTTTGTTTATTTCTCTTATCAATACATCTAGAACAACATATTCCTTTGATTAAGCTTTGGTTGACATGTACGTTTCTTATAAATCACAATATGATAAAAAAAAGTCTCAGATTTTTAAGTTATTACAAAATTTACTAAAAATCCACAATGACTTAATCGGTTTTACCTGTAGGAAATCTAGAAGTGTCTTCGTTTAAGTCTCAAATCTTCAAATTATCATCACTAATCACAGTATTTTATTGACAATAAAGCATTTTTGGAAGCCTCCTAACCCTTAATAATACATAGTTTTAGGTTTTGTGGGAAAAAAACGAAATAAAAAAAATTAAAAAACAACGAACTTCACCAGTTTTTGTTGATATCTCATAAACGACTGAACTGATTACGTTAAGATTTATAAAACAATATCTCAAAACTATACACCTTTAAACAAAAATAAAAAAATGCTATTCGGTTCAGGCGTCTTCGAGTAATCGCATCATATACTTACTACATCTACTACGCTCGCTCAGCAACTCTGCCAACTCGAACTCGAAAGCTAGGCCTCCGAAACTAAATAACACCATTATGTATGACTAAGGATGTTACTTTTCATTTTATAATTACACATAACAGTAATAATATAAGTAGTACCTATTTGTACACTTGATAACCGGTAGTCATACATTATTGAAAGTTTTGTTAGGAAAAATAAAGCCATCCTTGTTCCCCGTAGCGAGTCTAACGAGTTTTCTACTCCTTGCACTCATTGTTATTATCAGGGCCCGTAATTTTCATGCCGATGACATCAATTTCACGTCACGCTCCATTTAGGGTGATCCGAAATAGTTTTATTGATAATTATTAATCATTAGTCATCAATCGTTTTAATCATGTACAAATAGCTTCAAAAGTAGTATATTTACACATAAAATAAATAATACCTACGTGAACCATAAGTAAGTAAATCTATTTGATTTGTTTCCATACATACATTTTATTTAATGATATTGTTGACACATTTCCATAATTACGTAGAAAACGGAATTCCTCTTTAACGTAAAGCACGTATCAAGTAGGTATTATTTATTTCACGTGTAAACACACTAAGGACTGTTCATTTTACTAAGCGGACATGAAAAACTTCACGTAAATATTTTTTTCTTTTATCATATTTTATTTTTATTTGTGAAATATTATTTTTCTCAAACTTGCTACGGAATGTTGATGTTACTCACTTTAAATTAAACCCGGAAATACTATGTATCCGGTGGCATATGCTAAGATGATATGTAAAGAGATTTCATGTATTTATTTCACACCTAGGACTGCAAACAAACTGTCTTTTGTTTTGAAACGTCAAATTGTGACACTATGTCTTGACATTCAGCCACAGAAAAAAATATAACCTAAGAATTAATGTCTATACCACCAGTTAAAAGGATACCTCAAACAGATTAAAAAAAAAGTTAGGCGCGAATATTTTTTTTTAATGTTGTACGATACTGTACTATTCATACTATTGGTTTATTTACAAATCAAATAGTATGGTTCGGCGAAATCAGTTCGTTTTATTTCATGGCAAGTTTGACAAAAGCACTATACAAATCTCGGCGAGAAACAGGGTTACAGGCCGCGTATTCCTATCTGGCCTCAGTTCCTTCGGCCAGATATATCTACTTGACCTGTAACCCTTCGTTTCCCGTCCTCTATAGTAATGTACTATAACTAAAAATAGACAAATAATAAGTAATGTGTCAATTAATATATTAATTATCGGCAACTTTTTTAGACTACTGTTTGGCCACGAAACTTATGTTCTGCAAACTATGTAGGTACTTTTTGACATTTTACGACTAGTTGCGAACTGTACACGTTTGAATTTTTTCAATGATTTAGTTTTTTATCTATCGTTTCTTAAGTGTACCTTCACAATAGGCCTTTACCGCTATATAGGATGAAGATGAAGACAATTTTATGGATGTCGTCTTTTTAAACAAATTCTATGATTATTTAATTAAATAGCTCTAATGTCTAACCCTTATGATGTGCCCTTGCCAAATTAGACCAAAATAACCGGTGAGAGATACTATGTCTTCGATAGACATAAAAAAACCGATTTTGGATGCAATATTTTCTATAAATATCCCAGCTAACTTGGCCCTGTTGCGAAATAGGAAGCAGTTAAAAGACCATATCGATACCTTTAGGCTCAAAGGGTGTAAACGCGAAATTGCCACTTTACAGGAGAAGCAAAAAAAGAAAAGTATTTTAGAAAAAAAATCATAACTTCTTTGTTTTTTGGCAGAATAACTTAAATTTTGGCCGACGTACTTGAATTTTTAAGATAAACATTTTGAATATCAATCATTTAGGATAAATGAATAAATAAAGAAAAAGGGTGTGTTATACTCCCTTAACTTTTTGAAATAATGGCGTTTACGCCCTTAAACTTCACATTATATGCAAAAAATGTAGGGAGTATTGGTTACTAAACGTTTGAGTTTTGGTCTAAATGGGGCGTATATCACAATTACCATAGTTATAATCGGTCTTATAAACTCATTCATAACATAGGCAATGTTCTGAATGGGTGTATAATACACGGTGGGGAAAAAAAAATACTTACAATCAATTAAAAGGTTGCTGCTTTTATTAAAAAAAATGTCTACACTGACTATGCTGTTGCTGATTATATTTTTCTTTTATGTCTAGGGATAAAAATAATGTTAATGGCGTTATTGGACAATTAAGCTACTACCAAAGCCCAGATTAAAATGCGATATGAAACCAGTAAAACAAACAACAATTCATCATAAATTTAAGAGTCAAACTCTTGTCGGCGTAACTGATGAATGTAACTGTAGCCATCTAACTCTGTCTTAAGCCACCTCCTTGACTTCTTTATACGACACAACGTCTACTTTCTCTTTTATTTGTTTCATGTAAATTCCTCTACTCTTTCCTTCAATTCTTCATTCTATTATGTTTTTTTATCAAAGCGTCATGTCGTATAAGGTGACCAAACATTTTCCCTCTCCTATTTTCTATTATCTTTAGCAAACTCCTTTTTTCATTCACTCTTTTAAGCACTTCTTCATTTGTGATATTTTTTGTCCAACTTATCTTCTCCATTCATCTCCAGCTCCACATTTCAAATGCTTCCAGTATCTCTCTGTCCTTTTTCGTCATGGCCCACGCCTGACACCCATAAAATGCTATACTCCAGATGAAAGTTTTGATGAGCTTCTTACAAACAGCAATTAATAATGACATCTTTATTATATAATATATTTCTTTCAATAATATCCTCTAGATGCAATGTAAGGTACATTTACTCTCATTTAGTATTATTTTTCCTTATAATTACCAACACATACATATTCACTACTAAATTAAATATAATAGCATGCTTTTAGAATACTAATAATCACAAATCTTTACCTTTTGATTTTTATAAAACCTATAGACACAACTTAATATCTTTTACTCTCACATAGCATTTCTTTCTTTTTTAAATTACCAACATATAATTATGTAGATATTAATTAAATACTAAATGGAGTAGAAGACTTTTAAAATACTAAATCATTAAATTAAATTTATGTTTAAAACGCACAGAACCAAAAAATATAACTGTGCGTACTGTAAATTAAAAATGTCGACTGAAATTGAACGTAAATTTATACACATTATACACAATGTCTCCCATTTTTATCACATTATCTGTCTATACTTTTCATTTCACACTTGCAACATAGGTACGCCAGTATACAGGTAAGTATACATAGATTTAGAATGATGGTCATTCGCTTCTATACTGTAGTTTTAATAACGCAATAACTGTTCATTCTTACTTTATAATTGGATAATGACAATGAATCATTACTATCGTATAGGTACACAGTACGTAAGCAATTTTGAAATAATAAAATAACTTAGCGAGCCTATAAGCCATAATTTGTACATTTCTTGGGGCGTATAAGTCAAAAAGTTTTGTTATCATAGGGCGTAAGAGGCGCAGCATGCCTACTACGTTACGGCGTATGAGTCATTTTAAAACGTACAATGCAAGGATACGGGCGTATAAACCTAATTTAGCCTACTAGAGTCATACTACCTAAATTAAGTAGCATAATTTTCCACGTCGTATGAGCTTGTTTAGTTTTGTATTATAAACATTTTATAACAACTTTGTTATAAGACTTCTTTATTTTTTTTATTTCTGAACTTATTACCTAAATAAACAAAAAATTGTGTAAATGTATCAAATACGCCTCTTGCTTTTAAAAAATCTCCTAGAAATACGTGGGTCGTATATGCCCTAAATTGTCGAATTTCGTTGTTTTAACTACACATATCGATAGAGAAAAAAAAACTGAACAAAACTGCATTCAAAACTCATTTTGGCCAAAATGGCGTTTACGCCCTTTGAGCCTAAAGGTATCGATATAATCAAATTGCCTGCCAAGCAAGGGCGTTCTTCCCGAAATTGATTTTTTGTATGATTTTCTGCTCAGACACACTTTTCTACGACAGGATGACAGTATTAGGACTGCGGTAATGTCATTACTATCATATTTTAGGTGCCTTTTGTGGGCCACCAAAATGCAAAAATTCCATCCTTTTTTAGTGAAACGACGTAAAGTTCAATAGCCAATTTTAAGGTATGCAACTAAGATTTCTGTGTTTAGACTTCGGTGAATCTTCAAGCATATGACACTCTCTAAATAGTTTAATGATTTAGTATAACGTCGACTTAAAATGTCCTAGATATTTGCAATCTTTCACAGTGAATATTTTTCTGTACACCATTGTGCAGAATCAATTTACGATTATCAAATTGAATATGTCTTATCAGATATAGTAATGGATACTTGAAAAGCAAACATATATCAATTGAAAAAGATGGCTTTGCTAATTTCATGGCTGTAAACTGTTCATCGATCGATTTTAAAACCGATGTATAATAGACGTTTAAGTGTGTCCTCTTAGTAAAATGAACAGTCCTTACTTTTGAAGTTATTTGTACATGATTAAAATGATTGACGACTAATGATTAATATTTAACAATAAAACTATTTTGGATCACCCTAAATGGAGCGTGACATCAAATTGATGTCATCGGCATGAAAGTTACGGGCCCTGGTTATTATTCTAGCGCTAAAATAGTCTTTTACACGATTTTTTTAACAAACATTACGAGAAACAACAACCTGTGACATCGGCGCGTGAGTCGCAACTGAGTGAAGTTACTACGGCGTGAAGCTCGTACGCGCACATAATTGGTTTCTCCTGTAGAGATTTACGTCAATATTGAAATAGAACTACAAGCAAAAGCAAGTAAGTCGCTTTTAATTTTTTTGGCAGTATGATATTGGCGTTGTTTGGAAACAATTATCTACTGGAAAAACATGCTAAAGGCATGTAATGTGTTCAACCTCTCGTAAAATAAATAATTTAATAGAATCATTTTCATGCTAAAACCAAATAAGTATATATAATATAATATTTTCTTCGGTTACCGCGAGGATTACTCATGAAATAAAACTATGAAAACGGATAAACTCGCGTATATTAACTAATTTTAACTTCATTCCGACGTTTCGAACACTTTACAGGGTTCGTGGTCTGCGGAACATCCAGGCTATACGGCAAGATGTGTCATCGTTGTTGAGAAGGTCGAAGCCACCAAAAACGAATCTGCCAAGAGATGAATTTATCGCGTTGAAAACGCTACGCGAGGATCCAGACCTGATTATTCTTCGCGCTGACAAGGGTAACGCAACGGTTGTACTTAATACTACGGATTACAACCAGAAAATTGGTGATTTATTAGCGGACAATACAACATATAAACATGTTAAGAAAGATCCGACTACGAGGATATTAAAGAGTACCAAAGAGCTTATTGGTGAATACTCGGACGACCTTAATCTGGATGTTCCAAGTTTAGTTCCTGATTCCTCAATGCCACCAAAGTTGTATGGGTTGCCTAAAATTCATAAACCAGGTGCCCCGTTGCGTCCTATAGTGAGTCAAATTGATGCTCCCACCTATAAATTGGCTCAGCACCTAGCGGGTGTTCTCTCACCTCTGCGTGGTAATAGTAGCACACATACAAAGGATTCATACCAGTTCATCCGTGATATTAAAGACCTAACTTTGACGGATGAGGAAATCATGGTCAGTTTTGATGTCCAGTCACTATTCACCAGTTTACCTGTGCAAGACTGCATTGAAATTGTCAAGAGAAGGTTAAGGGAGCAGAACATGTCAGAGGAATACGCTAAGTTGTTGGAACATTGCCTTACATCTGGCTACTTACTATGGAACGGTGAATTCTACCTTCAAGTGGACGGCGTGGCGATGGGGTCTCCAGTTTCTCCTGTTGTCGCAGACATCTTTATGGAGGACTTCGAGGAGAGAGCACTCTCATTGGCTCCCATGCAGCCGAAGATATTTAAAAGATATGTAGATGACACCTTTACTATCCTTCCAAAAAGTAGTGTTTCAACTTTCTTAGATCATTTAAATTCCATTCATGATAAAATTAAATTTACTATGGAGTTAGAAAATGACTGTTCTCTGTCTTTCTTAGATGTTTTGGTTATAAGAAATCCGGATAAAACTTTGGGTCACACTGTATATAGGAAACCTACTCACACTGATAGGTATTTAAATGGCAATTCCCACCACCATCCCAGCCAACTAGCTACTGTAGGCAAATCTTTGTTTCAGAGAGCCCAAAAGATATGCGATGATCGGCATCTAGCTGCGGAGCTTCGGCATGCTAGGCAGGCACTTCGGGCAAACAACCTGAAGATCCCTCGAGCCGATCAGAAGACTCGTATGAAGATTCCCACTGTTGAGCGCAGGCCAGCCGTTCTGCCTTTTGTTGGAGGGGTTACAGACAGGATCAGCCGCATCTTGAAACGTGCTTCTATTAAAACCTATTTTAAGCCAATGAAGAAGATGTCGCAGTTTCTGAGGCCTGTTAAGTATAGCACCCCCTTACTGAATGCAGGAGTGTATAAGCTGGACTGTGAATGTGGGCTTTCATATGTTGGGCAGACAAAGAGGAATATCACTACTAGGGTGAAGGAACACATAGCCGATGTTAAGCACCGTCGACAACAGTCTGCAGTTTGGGAGCATGTCAGTGATGGACCGAATCATTCTATTAAGTTTGACAAGCCTTTGGTTCTCGTTAAGGAGAAGAGAAACATTCCTAGAATGTTGCGTGAGGCTATTGAGATAATGAAATATCCAAACTTTAATAGAATGGAAAAAAGCTTGTCTCTACCACCAGCTTGGGATCCAGTTGTTCATCTGATAAAGGAACAGTCTAGACATAAACCGTGAGGCTGATGTATTTGGCGGTGGTGACCATTCCCCCCTTTTTAGTACTGGCAACATTTTTTCAAAATTATTTTAAATTTCCTTATTAATCAAAATTGTATGTTTTGGTTTAATGCATGATGATCTTAAGATGTACTACAAATGTTTTTTGAAAAGAGTTGTCCCGCTGAGTTTCTTGCCGGTCCCAATTTTGGGATACCTTCCTAACAATACAATCATACAAAGGAAGGAAATACTTCTCAGGCAGTGGCGTAGGGATAGAACCGGCGTAGATTATTTATTTTGTCTCTTGTCTTCATTCTGAAAATATTTGTAATGAATAACTAGCTTAATTTGCAAAATTTTGTATGTACATCCACCCTTAAAATTGATTGTCTGTGGTTGAGTAATTTTTCTTTGGTGGGTAGTTTTGTACTTATCTTTCTTATTTTGATGGAGGTAGATCTATCAAATTTCCTCCATTGTCAGTCATCCGCAGACCACGAACCCTGTAAAGTGTTCGAAACGTCGGAATGAAGTTAAAATTAGTTAATATACGCGAGTTTATCCGTTTTCATAGTTTTATTTCATATATATAATATTTTTTGGTAAAACTTAAAATGGGAATGTATAAATGCAAATAAACACTATTTACCGTTAACAGTTTTTACTTGGCGGAGAAAGCATAAAGTTTTGTATTAAGTTATGTATATCAGATTTTGGCAGTGAATATTTCAGTAAAATGACGTTTAAGTAACTTTATCTAAAAGCTATCTTTGGAACGGAGAGTCGTATCAAAACATGGGTTTTACTAGATTGTAGTCCTTGAAATTCTTATTCCAAAGGCGTAAAAAACACGATTTCGTGAAAAAGTCACTTAGTCGGTATTTGCATTAATAGGACGATATGGCCCAGAGTATGGAGATTCAAGGGATTTTCGTGCTGGACCTTGGCGCAGGTATACGTATTTTGAAGAGAGCAGGTCCTTTGGTATGTAGAAAGTCTTTGAGGTATGCCATGAAGCTGGAACTGGGCTGAGGTTCCCCATATGTCTACGCAGGCGGGAAGCGAAGTCTGTCACATCGATATCTAGGTTATGGGAAGGGTTAAAAAACTCGCCTGGTAATCTGAGGGGTTCGCCGTAAACCAGCTCTGCCGCCGAAGTTTTGAGGTCATCCTTCCAGGCACTCCGTATCCCGAGGAGTACAAGTGGTAAGATTTCTGACCATTGCGGATTATTGTGGCACATGATTGCGGTCTTCAATTGTCTGTGTAACCGTTCAATCATGCCGTTACACTCAGGGTGGTATGATGTTGTAGGGCAGTGCTGGGAGCCAAGGAGACTTGCGATGCTTTGGAACATTTGGGACTCGAATTGTCTTCCACGATCGGTTGTTATTTTGTTTGGGCAGCCAAAGCGTGCCACCCAGCCGGAGACAAAGGCTTTGGCGGATGTTTCTGCCATCATGTCTGGTAAAGGAAATACCTCAGGCCACCTTGTGAATCGGTCGATGACGGTGAGACAGTACCTGTAACCAGCAGATATGGGAAGGGGGCCGATGAGGTCCATGTGGACGTGAGAGAATCGATCGGAGGGAGTTTGGATGGGGGCGAGAGGAGAAGCAGTGTGGCGGTGAACTTTGTTGCGTTGGCAGTCTGGACAGCTCTGGGCCCAGGTCTTGCAATCGCGACGGACGCCGGGCCACACATATCTGTCCGAAATTAGTTTGGCCGAAGCTGCAGCTCCTGGGTGACTCAAATTGTGAAGGCTGCTTGCGGAACTGTGGTGTTACGTAGGGTCTTGGCGAGTTTTGTGAGAGATCGCAGTACACATTTGCGCCTTCTGTGTTGACTTTTTGTAGTCGTAGGGAAGAGCCGTTCTTAATCAGGTCTTGCAATTCAGAATCTGAATTCTGGTCCTCTGCAAGTGCCTTATAGTCTAGGATTACTGCGATGGATGCTATACTTGAAAGTGCGTCGGCTACCGAATTGTCTCTTCCTGATATATGTCGTATATCTGTGGTAAACTGGGCAATGTAATCGAGGTAGCGGTACTGTCGTGGTGAGCATTTATCTCGTCTAGTGGTAAAGGCAAAGGTTATTGGCTTATGGTCAGTGAATACGATGAAGTCTCTTGCCTCCAGCATATGTCGAAAATGACGTACAGATTCGTAGATGGCCAGAAGCTCCCGGTCGTAAGGAGAATATTTTTGTTGGGCTGTGGTCAATTTACGAGAAAAGAACGCCAGGGGCTGCCATGCTCCGTTTTTGTACTGATGTATAGCAGCTCCAATCGATGTATCGGACGCGTCTGTTACCAACGAAAGTTGCACATTGCAGTCTGGATGTGCTAAGAGGACTGCTTCACATATGCTTTCCTTACACTCTTGAAATGCTTTAAGTGCGTCGCCGGATATGTCGACGGGATGTGAGCCTTTCACTGTGGACAGCTGACCGAGAGAATTGGCAACGCCGCGCGCGAGCTTGCAACGCATCGCGGGCGGCGATACGTTGCAAGCTCGCGCGCGGCGTTACCAATTCTCTCGGTCAGCTGTCCACAGTGTCCAGGCAGAGAAGGTTGTACGCGCATTTAATTTATTTAATTTTGCGTGTGATGTGTAGATGTGGTAGGCCACACAAGCCTTAATTGAGCTTACCGTGGGACTAAGTCGATTTGTGTAAGATGTTCCAAGGTATTTATTTATTTACATTGCAGTTTTGAAGGCGATTATGACGGTTTTACTGTACCACAGGCTATACATAAGTTGGTGTTTGCTCAGTGGCTTGATACAGTCGCCAGCATTTCACAGTATTACATATACTACAACTATGTTATTATGTCGTTGGTTGACAAGTAAAACTAACTTAATAGTACATTATGTATTTAGGGCGGTAAGTAAGAATTTGCGAACGAGTGTGAAAGTAAAGCCCAAGCCGAAGGCGCGGGCTTTACTTCACACGAGTTCATAATTCTTGTACCGCCCGCGCCCGTGGTACACACAATGTTTTTCATCACACCTGTGATGCAAATAAGTAAATAAAGCAATATATTTTCACAAACTACTCTAAAATGGTCTAAATCAGGGATGACTTAATTTCATCATTTTCATAAGAGAAATCTCGGCGCGGCGCGCGGCGTGCGTCGGACCGCGCTAGTGCGACGTAATGTTGTATGAAAATCCTTAACGGCCTACTAGGACGTAATGACGCACCTACGGCGCGCATCACCGCAGCGTATTGGCGCACTTACCGAACAGGTGTGATGAAAAAATACTTACAGTCAAGTGCAAACGTAAGTATCGAAAGAATCCGCTCATAAATATGTTAGGCCTTTTTATTACACAGAATTAGAGTGCACTGGGACATATTTTTGAACATTTTTGTGTACACCTTATTTTGTTTTTGACTGTACCTACTTGAAATAAAGCTTGTATCTCAGTTCTGATTCAGTACTGACATACGAGGTTGCTGCAGATTAGTGACAGTTTTTATAGTGAGTTTTGGTTACCAGCAGACGATAATCACTCTATAACGCCATGGCATTAGAGGCTTGCACAAATGTTTGTGGGGATCCTGACCGCTCTAATATTTCTGATGGTGACTGTACACTAGGCTGTCCCGTCCATGTATGGAAAAAAAATTTTTTTGAGCTAGAGTTACAAGAGAGGCATTAATTTTTTCGTAAATTTACACACGTTCTGAAATCAGTAAAAAAATATATGTCATCTTTAGGGCTCTACCGCAGTGTAAAGATTTGTTTTTTTTTTCTATTAAAAATATAATTGTAGTTATTTTTTATGAAAATAAATTGATTAAAAAAATATAATTAAAAAAAAACCATATTACTTTAAACAATTTTCTACTCATTTTCAATTTTATAGCTTGTTGACGTGACAACGTCTTATAAATTGGTTTGCCGGGTGACACTTCAAGAAACTGCGTTACGCTCCGCTCACGTTATGCGCTCACAATGAGAGCGAGTGAGAGGCACGCGTCCCTTCCACTCGGGCATGGTTAGCCCGCCTAAGAGCGAGAGAGACAGACATAAAAAGTGAAAGTCGTTGTCACGTAAAACTTTCGCCCGTATACCGACTTTACAGGCAACCAATTTTTTTTTATTGCATGAAAATATCATTTTTTCATTTTTAACTTAAGGAGCCGAATTAAAAAAGTTTTTATTTGAAAACTTTAAGCGATACTGATAGGGAACCCTCAAGATTTAGTAAATTTGTTTTATTATTTTTTCCGTAATTTACAATTTATTTAGAGGCTTTTAGTAGGTCTCGAGTAAAAAAGTCAAATTCGGGACACTCTTCAATGTACAGTCAAGGGCATTAATATATATACACTTCTCCATACTGATCCCTTACAAATGTGTCTATATATTAATGCACTCGACTGTACACAGAACTCTCGACACGATGACTCTAGAATCATGTCAAACAACTGACAAATAAATAGGATCGCAAATCTGTGTTGTTTTCACAATTTACACAATGTTTTGTTGCCACTATATGCATGCAGTATGCTTAGCACATGATTGGAGCGACAGTATCTCGCCGCGAGATAGTCTATCCGTCCCTATTTTGTTAATATAGCTAGTGAAGGACGGGAGATCTATCTCGCGGCGACATACTGTCGCACCAATCATGTGCTAAGCCTGGTAAGTCATTACAATATCATTTGCTATTATCACCCAAATTCAATTAGTGGTCGCTGAATGCTGGCAGTCAATAGTCCTATTCAAATATATAAGCTGTCGGTGCACAATGAGAGACAATCAACGAGGAACAATGCGTTTCATAGTAAAGCCGGTAACACTATTAAAACACATACAGGGCGTCCCATGACTATTATGGGACATGAAGGGAAAGTACCTTAAATATTCTAGAGAGGATATTTTGCTGAAAGAACACTTTATGTCATTTTTAAAGGCAAATAAAAATGCATTCAACGTTATTTAATAAAATACTTACTTCACCCGGATATCGAATCAACTACATTTTTTTCGAAATTTGAACCAAACATATTTGGTTATTCTTTTAGTTTTATATAGGTACTATGTTTCTTAAGAATAAATGTTATTTTTTAGTACAGATGGTGCCTTTTTTAGGCTCTAGTGCGAGAAGTGTGTCATTTTACGTCAGGTCCAAAACGTCGTACGAGACACGTGCAAAAACGGAATTCGTAACTCTTGTCGATTTAAAACACGGGATATCGGTCGTGTTTTAAAACATCGCCACTCGTTTCGAATTTTATGTTTTTCGCACTTGTGTCGTAATGTACTATTTTATCTATTCTTTCGAATGACGTCATAAAATTACGAAAAAAATTGTTTTCGCAATTTTTTTAATGCAGTATTATTTAATTTTCAAATTAAACTAAAGTCTCCTTTCGGCGAAATATCCTATCTACGATATTTAAGGTACTTTCTCTTCATGTCCCATAATCTTGGGACACCCGGTATAACGACGTAACATGTTGACACTCAACGTATACTTGAGACATGACAAAAATTTATTCGCTACCTATGTATTTGAAAATGGCATGTCGGCTCTATTTTTCAAATAACAAATATTTTATTTACTACTTTTATCTTATTTTATCTAACCGGGCATTTTCACTTGTAGAGACACCCAATTAGCGTGAAATAAAAAAAAAAAAACAATTTCAGTAATATTTATTTGTAACGACAATTAAGAACGATATCTTTGGGATTTGAAACTTGATCGCCGCTTGTTTTTAATTAACACCATAACCGAGTTTTTATTAAAACAGTGCTAGATTGTCGTTACAAACCTGACTGCAATGAAGGTGAAAAACTCAACCAAGCCATGGCATGCCATGGTGCCACTAGGCACATGTTGCTTTCTGTAATCAAACCACGAATTTCGAAAACTAAATTTCTCTTCATCTGTCTCTATCACTCTTACGAAAATATGATGCGTGTGACGGAGATAGATGATAGAAGGAGATGGTTTTTAGAAGTTCACAATAGAGCCTCCGCAGTAACAATATCCTCCCTTTCACAACTGGTCGTTATCCTTAACTTGTGTCGTTAATTGATCGCCGACCGTCGCCAAGAGATATCGTTAAATTAATCGACGGCTATTTGAGATTGAGAAACAGCTGTTTGGGTTTAAAAGTGATTGTCACTATGAAGATCAGCTAATTGTTGAGCTGTGGAAATTCTTAGCTATTTGTCACTGAGAGTTGAGTAAAATGTCAATTACGGAGGTATATACTTCTTATTGCCTCTTGAACCGTAGCACGCGGATGGATAAATAAAAATTATCTCATTAGCTCGCAAAGCGCTCGTTTATACTTTACAAGGGTCGGACAGACGCCCGTCATGTGGGAAACATAACTCTGTTCCTTACAGTAGAGACTTCCTGTGTGATGTGAGATGGGTCGGTAGTTCTTCAATGAAGCGTTGTCACCTTTTTTGAAGAACAGTACCACCACACGTCTGTTTCATGCCTTTGGCGTTCTCCCTTCCAGTAAGACGGAATTGAACAACTACGTATTACATATGTATATTATGGCTGCTCTATTCATTTGGAAAAAAAAACGCTTTAGTGGTTCCAACAAAAAATAAAATGTAATTACCACCATTGCTTCATATGTTACAAAAACCTACGCTTAGTTACAGTTCAGGTAATAATTATTAACACGTTTATATGCATTGCATACTTATTTATATATGGAATGGTTGTGCTTTATTCGGTAAATGATATGAATAATATTTCATAGCGACTCATTGTTTGTTACTTCATTACTTTGTATAATATAATATATCTGAATATCTGAGTAATACAATTTATATAAACAAAAGCAGATTTGCTTTTGGACATATTTTATCGGGATATTTTTACCAACGTATGGTAGCCTAGTTTTAGTAACGGACCCGTCTCTCCGAACTAAGTCACTCGATTGTAGATAGCACAAAAGTTATTTGTTTCTAGCGGATTCGTTTTTTTTCGTGTCTCATCAAGATTTATTGTCAATGAAACTAGTTTTGTTTTAACAAAATAACATAAATTGTGCTATAAAAACATTGTGTAGGTACCTATAAATATTATATGTCATATACCAAAGAAAAACGACCGAGATCACCTAATGTCCGAGGTGGGGATCGAACCCACGTACTCAGCTTTCGCGGCTGATGCCTGTACCCCTCGGCCACTCGGTCTTAGCAACCACCGGTCAAATTTCTCGGGTATATGCAATCCCTTACAAGGCTAGGCGCCTTTCTTTGGTATATGACATCAAATATTTATAATTTATATAGTATTAAGTAGTGTGACTACTGGGGAAAAATAAAAAGTACAAATCAAAATATTTAGTTAATAAATAATTTGATTTGTGTTTTCGCAATACGTTCAATTGTATACCTACCTAAATATGATAAATATAAGATGAAATCGTGAACTAAATGGTAAACTGGGATGCTGCTAGATGTTTTTTTTTGACGTATTTGGAATTATAAAATTGAAACTGGAAACAGAAAGCCAATTATAGGGACTCACAGATAGTTCCACGATAACAAAAAAAAACAGGTAATACTCACGAACTCACAGGTCCGCATGTTGCCGTAGTTAACACCCATTTCTTGTTGTACAATTGTTTTAATGAAACGAAACTATTGTAAGTCTAGTTCCAATTTAATGTAATTTATTGCAAATTATTTAGTTTTAACGTAATTAAAGAAGGTACAACCTGAAACAATCTTTGTGCTCGCGCTGTCCGATCTCGTATTCATGGACTCCGGGATTCCGCTTGTTGCCGCTGAAGATGAGCGTGGCTCAATACTTAGATGTACTTAGGTCACAGATAGAAATTTAAAGAAATATATTTATATATATTTCTTTAATCTTTAAAGGAATTTCAAAGAGACTCAAAGATACCACAGGTGACCCAAGAGCTGGCAGCTACCTTGCTCAACAGATAAGCCTCGCGATTCAGCGGGGTAATGCTGCCAGCATCATTGGTACCATGCCGCGGGGGCCCTTTTTAGATTTAGATTTAGTTTAGTTGTATATTTTTAATGTAGTTTAATAAAATTATAGTTTTAATCTTGTATATTTTGTCGAATAAATGTTATTTCAATGCCTTAGGTCACCAATAAAATTAGTTAAGAATAATTAATTGTGTTGTTCTGAAAGCATGATGTACATTGTACACTCGTGGTCGCAAGCAGCCATGCTCGAAACGTCAGGATAATATTAAACATACGTTTACGCAATGAAGACCCATTTATCGTTAAAATATGAATGATAATCGTGTACCGAATGACACCATATCTTCGTGTATTTAGATGTTAGTTAATATGATATTCAAAACTCATACACGACTTTTGAGCCATTCGCCTTCTAAAAACCGTCTTTTTGTAAGAACAAATGTGTTTGAAGATTGCACAAAAGTTGCGCAAAGGGATAAAATGCTCCATCTTACTGTCACAAACATAAGCTTCTTACCAACCGACGACAGAGCTCTACTAAAGGCGATTTAAATTGCTCCTATACTGGCAATCCAAATGCGAAGTTTTTACCGCGCCTTAAATATTTTGTAAGTGTTTTCTAAGACCCTTTCCGATTCCGACTTCATTATCCCCCATTGTCGACGGTTGTTACTTATTCAGATTCAAGAAAAGCCGTAGCAGTGTATCTATTGCCTTAATTATATACATAATTTACATAATTATAATTCATCATCGGAATACTCCAAAGTAGATAAAAGTAGAAACGATCTTAGTTGATCACGAATTTAAAAGCGATAGTTATTTGAGAATAGCGAAGCATTGAATTATACTAAGCACTAAAATGTTGATAAATGCGTCTCAAACATTTGGAAAAGGTATGTATGTGTTAACAGATTTCATAGTAATATAAATGGTTAAGTTGTTTTCCGTATCCACTTAATTAATTTTTAAATATATGTTACAAAAGGACTATACAATATTGGATTAATAAAAATGTCATTTCATGAAATAGTAATATTTATTACTTGTTCTAAATTTCATTGTATTATGCAGCGTTCGCGGACATTAATTTATATTTGAGTATTTTTATTTTAGTAATTAGACTCAAGGATATTTCTGCTATAGAAATTATGCAATAATTGAAGACAGGAAAGGAAATGAAAAAATTGCACAATTTTAACGAATTTAATATCATGTTTCAATGGATTTTGATTACTGCGGCAGATAAAACTTAAAATAAGAGAGGAACTGAAAAAATAATTTCATGCAGCACATTCTGGTTATGTAGTCATGCGATATGTTTCCTTCTTTCGTATCGAATGCGGGAATAAGCATGATGACTGGCAAGTCAAAACACCATCTTTTTCTGAACTTTCAAACTTCATACATTACGGCATTTTTCTCCTATTTTGTAACTGACTTTAATAATTTATCTTACAATCATAAATATATTTTATTTAAAATTCTTACACTAAGCCCTTCCAATTGATGTACCTACCATATTATGATATCGTTTTGTATTTTTTTAAATTTACCCCCTAAAAGTAGCCCTCATATTTACAATCCATTAATTAATGTTGCCGGGCACCAGACCGACAACATCGTCAACTCCTGGGTCGCGTTTTATAAAGTTACAATTTACAATTTCGCTGTTTGCCTCTCTAACGCACGCACATATTGGGTAGAAAGAGAGGCAAACAGCGAAATTGTAAATTGTAACTTTATAAAACGCGACCCTGATGATGCCTCGTAGAGAGGCGAAACACGTGTCGAGTATAGTGTTATTGGTGGTGGTTTGTTATAGTTATTTGCGTATTTATTTTTGCGAGGGTGGGAAAATTAATTGCATGCAAAAAATACGCAAGTAGGGGAGACCAGGTATAAAAGTAACGCGGGATGAACGTAACAAATTCATTTAAAATTTTACTACGACATCTATCCGAATGTCCTTCAGGGCATTAGATGCCATTTTGATTCCCCCCTAACCTCAGTTACACCCAAGGTGCTGTGACGGCAGGTTATTACATCAATTCTGGGTCCCAGAAAAATCACACATCACTTTATATAGACATGTAAAGTAAAAGAAAGCTTTAAAAATACTAATTACAAATAATTATATTGATTATTTTATAGTTATTTACTTTGTTTCAAGTATCCCTATGCACTGTTACAACCAGCCCTGGGGGTAGGGATAATTGCAACAAATTCCATCCTTCACTGTGAGCCATTTTTCTGTAAAACTATTCGATGTATGAAGTTTATTTTGATACCAAAAGATACATGAAATATGTGTCTATTGCACATAAAGATGCAAAGTTTGACAACTGCTACCAAAAAAATATAAAAAATCAAAAACTGAAAATTGTTACGTTCATACCTGGTCTCCCCTAATTATAGCGGGTTACACTAATTAGCTACACATTCTGTATCGCGGAAGAGCAAAGCAATATTGTTCATCCTTACAATCCATTTATTTACGTTCCACGTCCATCGTTGGATCACCAATATACGTAATAATATGTCGGAGACATGCTTCAGTCGTCGCGGAGCTGTGCGACACGTCGAGTGTCGAACATTAGAATATTCTTATTTGCAATGTTTAAAATTAATTTGTTAAGAATTCGATATCTAGAAAACGATAAGCAATGTTTTGCTTGGATTGGTCTTTGCTTGTTCCATGCAGGTAGACATTAACCGTCATATTGGGATCTGCCTATGAGCAGGTAGTTTATGACCTGACAATATAAAAGGTCATTAGCGTTGTTCATGGATGCATTCGCATTCGCGCGTTAGACTTCAAAGCATTCTGATTCGCGTGTTAGACTTAGAAAGTCATTCTTCCTGACGAAAGACTTTATTTCTTTGTGTTTTGATATTAGTGAAGCATGGACTCAAACTTAGAACTCTCCAGTCGTTTCTATGTTGTTTAATCATGTTTTAATTAATAATGTTTCAAGTGTTACCTATTGTGATTATCTAAAATTGTAAATACCAATGATTTGAAAAGATTACAATACAACCCGCTGAGTTTCTTCCTGGTTCTTCTCAGGCAGTGGTTTAACTCTTGCGAACCAGAGTAATAAAAAAACATAGTAAGTCACGTGTGTTGTGTTTCAATTATGAGTCCATGCCTACATGCCAGTATTGCCTACATGCCAGTATTGCCTACATGCATAAGTGCGTAGATAGCTAAACCATCTCCCTATAGCTCGGCCGGAGCCTGATATAAAAGGGCCCTACGCCGTCATCAGAAGTGGGATGAGGAGTCCAGGCTCACGGAGCAAAGATTGCTGGTAATGTATCACATGTAAACGGTAAGGTTTAAAATCGACAACAGTTTGTAAGGTAATGATTATTCACAATTTTTGCAGTTTGCTTTGAGTCGTTATTTAAATAACTTCGTGATTTCAGTTGTAACAATGTGTGGGTAGGTACCCTACCCACCTGATCAGAAAAATAAAAACAGTAATTGTAGTAATTTAAAATGAATTTTTGTTACTTTCTTAGTTTTGAAATACTAGCAGTTCTGAAATTCGTGCAGATAACTTTGTTTTGTAGTGTGCCAAAAATTAATTCTTGATCGTGATAAACATTTTCAATCCATGCCTGTTGTTAAAAGTTTTCTATGCGTGTTCAACTTCAAGATCAACAAGATCACTGTGAGAGTGGTCAGCGTTTTCGTTCGTGATGACTATGCTGTGGTGATGAAACGAGCGCAATATCTTGCGATATGTCCAAGAAATTAAGGACTGGTGACGCCAACTTTTTGGTTGTTTTGGAGCAACGGAAATAAAAGGACAGGTTTTGTTCCAATTGTTTTAATGAAAAATTCGAAGTAGTAAATTTAAAAATAATTAACCGTTGACATTTGTTTGTAACGTTAGTTTTTGTATTCTCAAAACGTTTAATTATTTGCAAGATTAACTTGGTTGTAGTAAAGTAAAGCCTATTATTATTTTCATGACAAGTGTAAGCAGGTACCAATACTCTAACCTCAACTTTTTAGTCTCGTGATGAGGTTAAGCGTGCAAAATATCTCTGTGATGAAACTGATACCGTACAAATTGATATTTTCAGTTCACCGTGTTGAACCAGAGCAACCTGCCGGCATCATGGCTGTTGCTGTCGTCGTGTCCCGATGGCGTGGCAGAGGATGAAGACTGGTGTCGCTGCTGCCTACCGTGAACACGTGGTGCAATGCGTGGTGTGTCCACACCGGTGTGAAGTTAGCAGCCTAAAGTTAGCGGCCCATGATAACCCGACCAAATAAAAAAGTCGCAGTGATGATACTATACTAACGCATTAAAAACCGGTTTTAAGTACAATCTAAACGACAAAGCCATGTTAATATAATAAACGAAGTTCTAACATATTATTTTTTATCAGAAACAATTACTAAAACTGCGAGAAAACATAAATATTTCTTTGGGCTGCTAACTTCACACTTTCGCAAACGGGTCGAGTAGAGTTTGAGATGTAGCATCCCAGAGAATGAAGCTGTAAAACGATTTTTTGTAGGCTGTCGTAATAGTCAGCTTAATAAAGAATATTAAAACGAGGAGTTCTATCTTCTAGAACTAAATTTGACAGAGTTCTGAAGAATATACTGAGAAAAAGGTTAAAAATCGGAGAAACCCAAAGTTTGATTAGTAGCATCCCAGAAACAGTAGCTCTGCGACCCGACATCACAAATGTTCTAAATAGAGGGCTAATTGAAGCACTAATAAATAAAGAGTTCTATCTTCTGAAATGAGAACTGAAAAAGTTATATGGAAAGTACTGCGGAACATGCCATGTTCCGAATAAAGTAACATTTCCAAACCTGCAGCTCTGAATCATACTTTTGTAATAGACCTTTAAGATTTAACAGTTACCTTCTAGAACGAAATTTGATATACATCTGAAGAAAATACTCAGACGGGTAAAAAACTGGAGAAATCCAAACTTTCACCAGTAGCATCCCAGAGACAGTAACCCTGCGTCCTGGTAACGTAAGTGTTCTGGATAGCGGTTCTATTGAAGCACTTAAAATTAAGGAGTTCCATCTCCTACAGCTAAATCTGGTAGAGTTCTGCAAACAATATTATGGAACATGTCTTACTCAACTGAAGCCGAATTCGACAAGTAGCATCGCAAAACCTATAGATCTGATATATTAATTTGCAGATTTTGATAATACAACGCTTATAAGTGCACGTAAAAATGAAGAATTCTGTCTTCTAGAACGACATTTGAAATAGTTCCAAAGAAAACACCATGAAATGGGTCAAAAACGGGAGAAACGCAAAGTTTGACTCGTAGCATCCCAGAGGCAAAAACCTTGCGACCTGGTATAGCAGGTGTTCTGGATAGGGAGTTTCTTAAAGCTCTTGAAATCAAAGAGTTCCATCTTCTGCAGCAAAATCTGATAGAGGTCTGCACAAAATAGTACGGAAGGGGTCATACTTGTTTAAAGTAGAGTTTGATAAGTAGCATCCTAAAAATTATTGCTCTCAATAATACATTTGCAGGTGTTCCTATTACACAACATATAAGTTCTTCCAAAAATAAGGAGTTCTATCTTCTATAACGACATTTCATGAAGTTCTGGATAAAAAATTGAGAAATGGTAAAAAACTGGAGATATCCAAAGTTTGACTCGTAGCATCCCAGAGACAGTAAACCTGCGACCTGGTATCGCTGATGTTTTGGATAGCGTGATTATATAAGCACGCAAAATCAAGGAGTTCTATCTGCTGGAACGATATTTAGTAGAGTTCTGAAGAAAAGACTGAGAAAAGGGTTAAAAATTTAACAAAACCATAGATTGACTCAAAACTGACGGCTTAAAAACGGTTCTCAATATTAATTACACGGCAAAATCCTATTTATAGCATTGGTTATGTCCTAACATATTACTTTTTGTCGGAAATAATCACTTTTACTTTGAGAAAACAAAAATATTCACTTAGGCTGCTAACTTCACACTTTTGGAAAGCGGGTCGAGCAAAGTTTGAGATGTAACATCCCAAAAAAGGAAGCTGTACAACGATTTTTTGTTAGTTTTTGAAACAGTCAGCTTATTGAAGAATATTAAAACAAAGAGTTCGTTCTTCTAAAACTAAATTCGATAGAGTTCTGATGAATATACTGTAAAATGAGTTGAAAACCAGAGAAACCCAAAGTTTGATTAGTAGCATCCCAGAGGTAGTAACCTTGCGACCAGGTATCGCAGGTGTTCTAGTTAGTGGGCTTATTAAAGCTCTTGAAAACAAAGAGTTCTATCTTCTGCAGCAAAATCTGATAGAGTTCTGCACAAAATAGTACGGAAGGGGTCATACTTGTTTAAAGTAGAGTTTGATAAGTAGCATCCTAAAAAATATTGCTCTCAATAATACATTTGCAGGTGTTCCTATTACACAACATATAAGTTCTTCCAAAAATGAGGAGTTCTATCTTCTATAACGACATTTCATGAAGTTCTGGATAAAAAACTGAGAAATGGTAAAAAACTAGAGATATCCAAAGTTTGACTCGTAGCATCCCAGGGACAGTAAACCTGCGACCTGGTATCGCTAATGTTTTGGATAGCGTGATTATATAAGCACGCAAAATCAAGGAGTTCTATCTGCTGGAACGATATTTAGTAGAGTTCTGAAGAAAAGACTGAGAAAAGGGTTAAAAATTTAACAAAACCATAGATTGCCTCAAAACTGACGGCTCAAAAACGGTTCTCAATATTAATTACAAGGCAAAATCCTATTTATAGCATTGGTTACGTCCTAACATATTACTTTTTGTCGGAAATAATCACTATTACTTTGAGAAAACAAAAATATTCACTTAGGCTGCTAACTTCACACTTTTTGAAAGCGGGTCGAGCAAAGTTTGAGGAGTAACATCCCAAAAAAGGAAGCTGTACAACGATTTTTTGTTAGTCTTTGAAAAAGTCAGCTAATTGAAGAATATTAAAAAAAAGAGTTCGTTCTTCTAAAACTAAATTCGATAGAGTTTGAAGAATATACTGTAAAATGAGTTGAAAACCGGAGAAACCCAAAAGTTTGAATAATAGCATCCCAGAGGTAGTAACCTTGCGACCTTGTATCGCAGGTGTTCTGGATAGTGGGCTTATTAACGCTCTTGAAAACAAAGAGTTCTATCTTCCGCAGCAAAATCTGATAGAGTTCTGCACAAAATACTACGGAAGAGGTCATACTTATCTAAAGTATAGTTTGAAAAGTAGCATCCTAAGAAATATTGCTCTCAATAATACATTTGCAGGTGTTCTTATTACACAACATATAAGTTCTTCCAAAAATAAGGAGTTCTATCTTCTATAACGACATTTCATGAAATTCTGGATAAAAAACTGAGAAATGGTAAAAAACTGGAGATATCCAAAGTTTGACTCGTAGCATCCCAGAGACAGTAAACCTGCGACCTGGTACCGCTGACGTTTTGGATAGCGTGATTATATAAGCACGCAAAATCAAGGAGTTCTATCTGCTGGAACGATATTTAGTAGAGTTCTGAAGAAAAGACTGAGAAAAGGGATAAAAATTTAACAAAACCATAGATTGCCTCAAAACTGACGGCTCAAAAATGGTTCTCAATATTAATTACAAGGCAAAATCCTATTCACAGCATTGGTTCTGTCCTAACATATTACTTTTTGTCGGAAATAATCACTATTACTTTGAGAAAACAAAAATATTCACTTAGGCTGCTAACTTCACACTTTTGGAAAGCGGGTAGAGCAAAGTTTGAGGAGTAACATCCCAAAAAAGGAAGCTGTACAACGATTTTTTTTTAACCTTTGAAAAAGTCAGCTTATTAAAAAATATAAAAAAAAAGAGTTCGTTCTTCTAAAACTAAATTCGATAGAGTTCTGAAGAATATACTGTAAAATGAGTTGAAAACCGGAGAAACCCAAAGTTCGATTAGTAGCATCCCAGAGGTAGTAACCTTGCGACCTGGTATCGCAGGTGTTCTGGATAGTGGGCTTATTAAAGCTCTTGAAACCAAAGAGTTCTATCTTCTGCAGCAAAATCTGATAGAGTTCTGCACAAAATACTACGGAAGAGGTCATACTTATCTAAAGTGAAGTTTGATAAGTAGCATCCTAAAAAATATTGCTCTCAATAATACATTTGCAGGTGCACCTATTACACAACATATAAGTTCTTCCAAAAATAAGGAGTTCTTTCTTCTATAACGACATTTCATGAAATTCTGGATAAAAAACTGAGAAATGGTAAAAAACTGGAGATATCCAAAGTTTGACTCGTAGCATCCCAGAGACAGTAAGCCTGCGACCTGGTACCGCTGACGTTTTGGATAGCGTGATTATATAAGCACGCAAAATCAAGGAGTTCTATTTGCTGGAACGATATTTAGCAGAGTTCTGAAGAAAAGATTGAGAAAAGGGTTAAAAATTTAACAAAACCATAGATTGCCTCAAAACTGACGGCTCAAAAACGGTTCTCAATATTGATTACAAGGCAAAATCCTATTCACAGCATTGGTTCTGTCCTAACATATTACTTTTTGTCGGAAATAATCACTATTACTTTGAGAAAACAAAAATATTCACTTAGGCTGCTAACTTCACACTTTTGGAAAGCGGGTAGAGCAAAGTTTGAGGAATAACATCCCAAAAAAGGAAGCTGTACAACGATTTTTTTTTAACCTTTGAAAAAGTCAGCTTATTAAAGAATATAAAAAAAAAGAGTTCGTCCTTCTAAAACTAAATTCGATAGAGTTCTGAAGAATATACTGTAAAATGAGTTGAAAACCGGAGAAACCCAAAGTTTGATTAGTAGCATCCCAGAGGTAGTAACCTTGCGACCTGGTATCGCAGGTGTTCTGGATAGTGGGCTTATTAAAGCTCTTGAAAACAAAGAGTTCTATCTTCTGCAGCAAAATCTGATAGAGTTCTGCACAAAATACTACGGAAGAGGTCATACTTATCTAAAGTGAAGTTTGATAAGTAGCATCCTAAAAAATATTGCTCTCAATAATACATTTGCAGGTGCACCTATTACACAACATATAAGTTCTTCCAAAAATAAGGAGTTCTTTCTTCTATAACGACATTTCATGAAATTCTGGATAAAAAACTGAGAAATGGTAAAAAACTGGAGATATCCAAAGTTTGACTCGTAGCATCCCAGAGACAGTAAACCTGCGACCTGGTACCGCTGACGTTTTGGATAGCGTGATTATATAAGCACGCAAAATCAAGGAGTTCTATCTGCTGGAACGATATTTCGTAGAGTTCTGAAGAAAAGACTGAGAAAAGGGTTAAAAATTTAACAAAACCATAGATTGCCTCAAAACTGACGGATCAAAAACGGTTCTCAATATTAATTACAAAGCAAAATCCTATTTATAGCATTGGTTATGTCCTAACATATTACTTTTTGTCGGAAATAATCACTATTACTTTGAGAAAACAAAAATATTCACTTAGGCTGCTAACTTCACACTTTTGGAAAGCGGGTAGAGCAAAGTTTGAGGAATAACATCCCAAAAAAGGAAGCTGTACAACGATTTTTTTTTAACCTTTGAAAAAGTCAGCTTATTAAAGAATATAAAAAAAAAGAGTTCGTCCTTCTAAAACTAAATTCGATAGAGTTCTGAAGAATACACTGTAAAATGAGTTGAAAACCGGAGAAACCCAAAGTTTGATTAGTAGCATCCCAGAGGTAGTAACCTTGCGACCCGGTATCGCAGGTGTTCTGGATAGTGGGCTTATTAAAGCTCTTGAAAACAAAGAGTTCTATCTTCTGCAGCAAAATCTGATAGAGTTCTGCACAAAATACTACGGAAGAGGTCATACTTATCTAAAGTGAAGTTTGATAAGTAGCATCCTAAAAAATATTGCTCTCAATAATACATTTGCAGGTGCACCTATTACACAACATATAAGTTCTTCCAAAAATAAGGAGTTCTTTCTTCTATAACGACATTTCATGAAATTCTGGATAAAAAACTGAGAAATGGTAAAAAACTGGAGATATCTAAAGTTTGACTCGTAGCATCCCAGAGACAGTAAACCTGCGACCTGGTACCGCTGACGTTTTTGGATAGAGTGGTTATATACGCACGAAAAATCAAGGAGTTCTATCTGCTGGAACGATATTTCGTAGAGTTCTGAAGAAAAGACTGAGAAAAGGGTTAAAATTTTTACAAAACCATAGATTGACTCAAAACTGACGGCTCAAAAACGGTTCTCAATATTAATTACAAGGCAAAATCCTATTTATAGCATTGGTTATGTCCTAACATCTTACTTTTTGTCAGAAATAATCACTATTACTTTTAGAAAACAAAACTATTCACTTAGGCTGCTAACTTCACACTTTTGGAAAGCGGGTCGAGCAAAGTTTGAGGAGTAACATCCCAAAAAAGGAAGCTGTACAACAATTTTTTGTTAATCTTTGAAAAAGTCAGCTTATTGAAGAATATTCAAAAAAAGAGTTCGTTCTTCTAAAACTAAATTCGATAGAGTTCTGAAGAAAATACTGTAAAATGAGTTGAAAACCGGAGAAACCCAAAGTTTGATTAGTAGCATCCCAGAGGTAGTAACCTTGCGACCAGGTATCGCAGGTGTTCTAGTTAGTGGGCTTATTAAAGCTCTTGAAAACAAAGAGTTCTATCTTCTGCAGCAAAATCTGATAGAGTTCTGCACAAAATAGTACGGAAGGGGTCATACTTGTTTAAAGTAGAGTTTGATAAGTAGCATCCTAAAAAATATTGCTCTCAATAATACATTTGCAGGTGTTCCTATTACACAACATATAAGTTCTTCCAAAAATGAGGAGTTCTATCTTCTTTAACGACATTTCATGAAATTCTGGATAAAAAACTGAGAAATGGTAAAAAACTGGAGATATCCAAAGTTTGACTCGTAGCATCCCAGAGACAGTAAACCTGCGACCTGGTATCGCTGATGTTTTGGATAGCGTGATTATATAAGCACGCAAAATCAAGGAGTTCTATCTGCTGGAACGATATTTAGTAGAGTTCTGAAGAAAAGACTGAGAAAAGGGTTAAAAATTTAACAAAACCATAGATTGCCTCAAAACTGACGGCTCAAAAACGGTTCTCAATATTAATTACAAGGCAAAATCCTATTTATAGCATTGGTTACGTCCTAACATATTACTTTTTGTCGGAAATAATCACTATTACTTTGAGAAAACAAAAATATTCACTTAGGCTGCTAACTTCACACTTTTTGAAAGCGGGTCGAGCAAAGTTTGAGGAGTAACATCCCAAAAAAGGAAGCTGTACAACGATTTTTTGTTAGTCTTTGAAAAAGTCAGCTAATTGCAGAATATTAAAAAAAAGAGTTCGTTCTTCTAAAACTAAATTCGATAGAGTTCTGAAGAATATACTGTAAAATGAGTTGAAAACCGGAGAAACCCAAAAGTTTGATTAGTAGCATCCCAGAGGTAGTAACCTTGCGACCAGGTATCGCAGATGTTTTAGTTAGTGGGCTTATTAAAGCTTTTGAAAACAAAGAGTTCTATCTTCTGCAGCAAAATCTGATAGAGTTCTGCACAAAATAGTACGGAAGGGGTCATACTTGTTTAAAGTAGAGTTTGATAAGTAGCATCCTAAAAATTATTGCTCTCAATAATACATTTGCAGGTGTTCCTATTACACAAGATATAAGTTCTTCCAAAAATGAGGAGTTCTATCTTCTATAACGACATTTCATGAAATTCTGGATAAAAAACTGAGAAATGGTAAAAAACTGGAGATATCCAAAGTTTGACTCGTAGCATCCCAGAGACAGTAAACCTGTGACCTGGTACCGCTGACGTTTTGGATAGCGTGATTATATAAGCACGCAAAATCAAGGAGTTCTATCTGCTGAAACGATATTTCGTAGAGTTCTGAAGAAAAGACTGAGAAAAGAGTTAAAAATTTAACAAAACCATAGATTGCCTCAAAACTGACGGCTCAAAAACGGTTCTCAATATTAATTACAAGGCAAAATCCTATTTATAGCATTGGTTATGTCCTAACATATTACTTTTTGTCAGAAATAATCACTATTACTTTGAGAAAACAAAAATATTCACTTAGGCTGCTAACTTCACACTTTTGGAAAGCGGGTAGAGCAAAGTTTGAGGAATAACATCCCAAAAAAGGAAGCTGTACAACGATTTTTTGTTAATCTTTGAAAAAGTCAGCTTATTAAAGAATATAAAAAAAAAGAGTTCGTTCTTCTAAAACTAAATTCGATAGAGTTCTGAAGAATATACTGTAAAATGAGTTGAAAACCGGAGAAACCCAAAGTTTGATTAGTAGCATCCCAGAGGTAGTAACCTTGCGACCTGGTATCGCAGGTGTTCTGGATAGTGAGTTTCTTAAAGCTCTTGAAATCAAAGAGTTCCATCTTCTGCAGCAAAATCTGATAGAGTTCTGCACAACATAGTACGGAAGGGGTCATACTTGTTTAAAGTAGAGTTTGATAAGAAGCATCCTAAGAAATATTGCTCTCAATAATACATTTGCAGGTGTTCTTATTACACAACATATAAGATGTTCCAAAAATAAGGAGTTTTATCTTCGAAAATGAGAAATGGTGAAAAAACTGAAGATATCCAAAGTTTGATTCGTAGCATCCCAGAGACAGTAAACCTGAGACGTCGTATCGCTGGTGTTCTGGATAGTGGGTTTATTAAAGCTCTTGAAAACAAAGAGTTCTATCTTCTGTAGCAAAATCTGATAGAGTTCTGCACAAAATAGTACGGAAGAGGTCATACTTGTTTAAAGTAGAGTTTGATAAATAGCATCCTAAAAAATATTGCTCTCAATACTACATTTGCAGGTGTTCCTATTACACAACATATAAGTTCTTCCAAAAATAAGGAGTTCTATCTTCTGTAATGACATTTCATGAAGTTCTGAATAAAAACTGAGAAATGGTAAAAAACTAGAGATATCCAAAGTTTGACTCGTAGCATCCCAGAGACAGTAAACCTGCGACCTGGTATCGCTGATGTTTTGGATAGCGTGATTATATAAGCACGCAAAATTAAGGAGTTCTATCTGCTGGAACGATATTTAGTAGAGTTCTGAAGAAAAGACTGAGAAAAGGGTTAAAAATTTAACAAAACCATAGAGTGACTCTAAACTGACGGCTCAAAAACGGTTCTCAATATTAATTACAAGGCAAAATCCTATTTATAGCATTGGTTATGTCCTAACATATTACTTTTTGTCAGAAATAATCACTATTACTTTGAGAAAACAAAAATATTCACTTAGGCTGCTAACTTCACACTTTTGGAAAGCGGGTCGAACAAAGTTTGAGATGTAACATCCCAAAAATGGAAGCTGTACAACGATTTTTTGTTAGCTTTTGAAAAAGTCAGCTTATTGAAGAATATTAAAACAAAGAGTTCGTTCTTCTTAAACTAAATTCGATAGAGTCCTGAAGAATATACTGCAAACTGAGTTGAAAACCGGAGTAACCCGACACTACCGACAGTTATCCTTATCAAAACAATCAGCGAAAATTTACTACTTCAGCATTTGGAATAAATTTAAATCAAAAAAGTCTAAGTGAAAGGTGACACACATAGTGACTTAAATTTTTACCGTTTTTTTTTTACCAATTTATTTATTTTGTTTTTGGTAAGGGATGAAGTATTTAAATATTGTCGAACCGTTACTCACGTTAAATAAGTGAGTAACCTCGGTTCGGTTCGACCCAACCCTCGACAAAAGTATCACTGAGGGTAAATATTTCCTTGCATCGCCTGCCGTACGCGTCGGGCTTTGGCCGAGGGTGCTCCGGACGAGGACCCTCTTAATGGGTTGAGTTGAAACATGTCGAACAATCATCGACTTAAATACATGAGTTAACCGGGTCAATAGTATTTTAATATTTTTGAGTTTCACGTTAGTTCTAATTCTAAAAAAGATGAAGTATTGAGTTAAATAATAATCGTTTCAGATTATTAGCTGCCGGTGAACGATTAAGCGAACATGAAATGTCCAAAAAAAATTGCGGGTAAGTGAAGTGAAAGAACTTTCACTATTTCGCTTTCAAACATGAGATATCTGGGAAAAATATTTGAATACCGGTGAACGGCTTCTCTACAACGTTGAGGAAGAACTTTCAATATTTTTGCTATATCACGAATATGTATTTGCCGATGAACGGCTTGAAGTATTGGAAATATTGTCATAATATTTTGAGATTAGTTGTCAAAACATGATGTACATAGCCTTTACAGCTTTGATCTGGCCTGTAGAGTTGTTATTCATTTTAGTTTTTCTGCGATTTATTTTCAATCATAATTCACAGCTTGTTGAAATCTTACGGCAGGACTTCCTTATAACAAGCACTTCTTGCGATTAAATGTCGACAGAAAATGTCAATGGGTGCTCGTAGAGATTTTCTTCACAATTCCTCCTTGGGGGATTTGGAGATAATGTTCGGGGCGTTAGCTCCTTCCAGCAGTCTCAGTACCGCCAGTTATTGAAATGGCTGGGTCGTTGGGGTTGGGCTTCAGGCTCCCGAGGTTCAAATACGGTTGTTCTCATACTGGCAAGATCCCAGCCGGGTAGGAGCCCGTTGGGGGAGGCCTAGCTAGCGATCGTCAGCCAGTGTCAGGACGGTGTCTTGTCCTTGGGTAAGCCCGGTGTGGTGGGGGCTGCAGGCGCGAGCTCGCGCGGCAGCCCCTTGTGATCTAACGGGCGCGCATGGTACGGCGCTATGCCACAAAGGTGGCCCCAGCACGACTTGTCCACGCACCCGAACATCCGATCAACCACGCGAGTCATGAAATCTCGCAGCGGTTCTGCTCTCAAATGCCAGGCTAATCACATCGTTCCTCACAGTATGAGGTGTTTCTACTATGGTGTGCAGAGTTAACAACTGTCGAGAGTCCAGTCGCTTCCTTTTGCATTCTCCCACCTGTGCGTACCACGCGGGGTATAAATGCCTAGTTTGACGCGTAGAGATAATGAGCGCGACGTAACACAACAACTGTCTCGAAAGGACTGAAATGACTATGACGTGACAACGGAGGTAGGGTGGGGAGTACTTGGTCGTATTTGTGATTTGCGGCACACGCTCACGCCCCTACAATGCAATATGATTTTGATTTCATATCATATCTTATTATACCTACGCACATAAGTTATCATTAGTGCTGTAAAATGCGTTCAAAACCCATAGGCAATGCGTTACTATAATCCGTTTAACTATGAATTTTTTTGTGTGTGGTAGTTAGAATTTGTGTTGAAAAGTTAACATTAAGTATACCAATGTTCGTAAACAAATGAGTTTTAAAGAGCGTAGCCGTGTTCGCATAGAGAATCGATCGGCCCTTGCACCAAATGCTTATCGCTCATGACAAATATTTTCTGTCTTTGCTATTTACAGAGGTATATTTTTTTTCATAATAACCATTACGTTCAACATTGGATAATGCGATTCACGTGAACTTTTGTAACAATATACATATGTTATGTTATGTTACTCTTATTTTCTTGAAATAACATTGAATAGTGCCAATACAAATCTTGGATAAAAGTAGAAAACAAAACTTCAGTATTTTTTCTCGTTTTTAGGGTTCAGCAATGATAATAAAAAATTATAAATAATAAATATTTTTGGACATCTTTTACACAAATCGACCTCTACCCACGGTAAGCTCAATTAAGGCTTGTGATGTGGGTACCAGGCGACGATATATATAATAGATATATACATATAGATACTTAAATACATAGACAGCCATGACCAAGGAATAAATATTTGTGATAAATAAATACACAAATAATGCAGCTTTGTAGGCAGGGTCACTACCAACTAAGCCACGGAGGCTGACAAATGAGCTAGGAACCCTTATGTCTGTCTGCCGCCATGTCTGTCTGTGCGCAGCATAGCTCAGTGATCGTTAGTACTAGAAATTTGTAATTTGGTACAAGTCTTTTACATATTCATCACACCGACAAAGTGATAGAATAAAATATAGAAAAAAAAATCGGGTACCTCCACCTAAAGTGTAGATATTTTTTTATATTGTTATAATATTTTAGTGTGGGGTACCTCTTTAAAAAATAAGGGCGTCATAAAAAAGTTTTTCCTAACTAGTGCGAAAAAAAAACATTGTGCACTTTGTTATGAAAAGATTCGTTCAATACACGTGTAAAAACTTCTTTTTAACTCGGGTGACTTTCACCCTCGTCGAAAAAAAATCATTTTTGCACTTGCATCGAAATGTACTATTATTTTCTAATGTCAATATTTTCGGAAATAACGTCGGTTGTAATATGAATTAATGTAACCACCAAAATTACGAAATTGAGTTAAGTATACTATTCGACTGCAAATTTTCTGCTCTATCGAACAGTATACACGGTGGAATTTAATCGGTGAACAGGAACCCATTTTTCTAATTCAGTAATCGATGGCGGTCACGTTTATGTAGTACTTAAGTGGAAGCAAGTTTTTTTTTAGCATAATTTTTTTTATGTTGAAATTAAAATTTATTGTCACCCTACTAATGGTTTAGTCTGAAAAGTTTAATAGGTACCTCTTTTCAAACTATCAGCCATAGAAACTTAAAACATAAATGAGCAATAACCACTCACATGCTTTAATTTTCGCGATAGACTCTATTCCTATGTAAAATAAGAGCGATGCATGGCTGATATTTTGAAAAGAGGTATTAAACTTTTCAGACTAAACCATTAGTAGGGTGACAATAAATTTTAATTAAAGTTTAATTTCAACATAAAAATATGTTATGCTAAAAAAAAAACTTGGTTCCACTTAAGTACTACATAAACGTGACCGCCATCGATTACTGAATTAGAAAAATGGGTTCCTGTTCACCGATTAAATTCCACCGTGTATATAAAATATTCATATCCACAAATAAATGTTGAATACGCTAACAAAAACTTTGCCATTTTATTAAGTTTCTACGTTTTTTATTAACGTATGTAAGGGTTTTAAAAAATCATAGGCAATATTTAACGTAAGTACGAATTTGTAAGTACAAAATAGGTCCTTCTTAATTTACTCACCATATATTATTTTTATTAATGTCAATGCTGTAAGCACCATTTGTATTGTATGGCTCATAAGCAATTCGATTTCAATTTGTGAGTTACACTAAATTACGAAATACACTTTTGATGATTTTCATTAAATTATTAACGTATCTCCAAATTTTTTTTTAAATATTTAATGTAAGCACCAGCCATTTCCTGAACTACAACTGTGGTCTCAGTTAGTAACTGTGTGTCAAATAGATCTCTCAAAAATAAAACAAACAAGATAAACATTAGGATAATTAACTAATAAGATATAACATACTTTATAAATTATCATACAAATAGGTTTGACACGGTTAGCATAGCAGGAGCACAAAGCGACCTTTACAGTCCTTCCATGGCACAGCCCAAGGCTCGATAATCGGTCCTACCGAATATTTAATTTATGTCAATGACATGTGAAATTTATTCAGTGAGGCTTCTGTATATCAATTTGCTGACGATACCTGTCTGATAGTAGGCGATACTAACATATTAGAGGCACAGAACAGGATGCAGCTCGAGTTTGATCTGTTATGCAAGTGGTCACATGATGCTGGTTTAACTATCAACTACCAGAAAACTAAAATCTTGCATATACATTCACCATACCTCAAATCCAGCATAACGCCCAAAATTATAGCCCACAATCATTCCTGTCTGCACAGGCCAAGCATGAGCTGTGACTGTGAGCCCCTAGATATTGTCAAACAGCATAATATGTACCTGGGATTGATTATAGATGATAGGTTCAGCTGGTGTCAGCACATTGACCATGTATGTAAAAAATTAAGAGCTATACTTAGTAACTTATCAATTCTTAAAAACAAAATGACATATAACACACTCCGTCTTATATACATGGCCATGGCTGACTCAGTGATAAACTATGGCATATCTAGTTATGGCAGAACGCACAAAACCCATTTGCAACGAATATATAACATCCAGTTAAGAATTTTGAAAATAATTGTACCACTAAAAATTAAATATAAAAACAAAAATAACTATGATAATTTATTTAAGCATTGTAGAATATTGAATGTGAATGATAAAGCCGACATGGCTGGCACTTATACTCTAGTATGTACTGTGTCTCTGTATTCTAATACAGACATGAGCTGGGAAACCTAGTCAGGAATGATAGACCACCTAACCTCAGAATACTGAAAAACACTAAGTATTTACATGTACCTAGTAGCAACAACTTCTATGGCAGAAGAGTCTGGTCGAGCCAGCTACCTCATATCCTGAATGGATTTCCTAGACCTGTGGTAGACAATTTCCAAAAGCCACATAAACTGAAATCGGTAGTGAAAAAAAAATTATATAAACAGTAAAAGTTTGTAATAGATCTAAACAATTTACCTAAATTGAAATTATGAATAATACAAAATGTTAGAAAAATTTAATCTTAGTACACAATCTATAAATTTGTAGATTAGACTAAGTGTCTGTACAACATGGTGATTTTTTATGAAATAAACAGTTAAATTTTTTTTTTATAAATGTCAAATTCGTTTTTGGGCCCTCCTGAAAAATCGTCATTTGGTGGTTACATTAATTCATATTACAACTGACGATAATTGCTCTAGAACAAAAAAAACTGCCAACATATGATCCGTGGGTCTAAATAATATGAAAAAAAAAATTAAGAGTGGTCTGAAAGAATACTTGGAACTAGCATTATTTCGAACAAAATCGGCCTTTTTTGGACAACTACAGAAGCCTACATTGAGCATGGCCCGACATGTTCTTGGCCGGTTTTTTCTAATAGCGACATCTACAGTACTTCCTCATATGATTGCCTTAAGGCCAGCTACATACGTACATTTCGATACAAGTGCAAAAAAAAATTTTTTTGACGAGGGTGAAAGTTAGAGACCGAGTGAAACGAGGAAAGCCTTAAGAAGAGAAATTTACCCACGCGAAGCGTGCCCAAAGTTTACTTTTCCGCACTAGTTAGGAAAAAATAAAAGCTTAATTTAACCTTAGTTTGATAGTTAAATTAGTTAACTATTAATTTACTCCTAACTATACGTTAATAAATAGTTAATTGTCATACAGTATGTTACCATTACCTAGGTTTTTACGAAAATGGCTAATTTACGCATTACCGGCAATCGTTTTCAACTATTAAAAGTTGACAAATATTTAAATTAACTGTACAATTCATTTTATTCGCTTATTTGTTAAACGATACGTGTGGCTACGGACTGTCATTGCCAAGCGTTAAATATTAATGATTAGAGATGGGCCGACTAGGGGTTTTGCCGACTAGCCGACTAGTCGGTGCTCAAATTGCCGATTAGTCGGCCGACTAGTCATTCGGCAATTTTTCGGGTACAATCCGAAATGTTCGTTTCGCTTCGCCCGATGCTCTATGTGCCGCGTGTACTATAACAAAACTTGTCACAACATGACGCGTTCATGTTGTGACAAGTTTTGTTTATGTTTTTGTGTACCGGCGTATTTCGTTCGAAGTATTCAGGAAACAAATAGTTATTTCCGTTATAAACCAAGATCTCGGGCATTTCTTAGTAAGATTTCGTAGGAATGATGGTGCCGAATATTCGGCATTTTTTGCCGACTTTTTTGTCGGCGCTCTCGACTAGTCGGCCCATCTCTATTAATGATTAATTTTGAAGTACTAAACTTCTCACCTCAATTTTCTTAGAAAATTAATTACGATTAAAATTAGATTTTTTAATCAAATAGTGCTCAATGTCTGGCTTAAAATTTGTATCTCAATCATCGGTTTCAATAAAAGCCTGCATGATGTTAACACACTATACTAACTACTAC